>CAJVPT010003519.1:0-15105 GCA_910592055.1 Acaulospora colombiana
TTGACTAGAGAATTTATCCAAGCCAGTTAAGGAGCGAAATATCATTCCCTAAGTTGCATCTAGAGAAATAGTTTTTTTGACGACGAGTGAGTTAGTATGTGAAAGTCAAAATATCCTATAAATATCTTTATATATATACAATAAAGACATGCCATGCTAACCTGACTGCGGGTTAAAAAAAAAAAATAAATTAATTATTTGAAAAACAATCAGGGATAAATGGTTAGTTCCTTAATCAATCAAGCTGGAAATAGAATAATACTTGATAGAATCAAAGTCAAGCAAGGTACCAATGAATACATTATAACACAAAAAGATGAAATTGAAAAGAAAATAAAATGTTATCATCAAAAAGCCTTTAAAAAAAAAAGCTAGAAAAGTACAAACTCAAAGAATATATTTAAAAAGCTTGATATAATAAATTATATCAAATAATCTTGCAAAAAAAACTAAGTAAAACATTGAACACACTTTCAAACAACAAAGCTTTAAAAAGATTACAGATTATTTATAAGATACTAAAAAGATTAAGCTAAGAAGAAAAAGAATTCCTGAAAAGAATATTAAATAACTTTTTAAATAGAGAAGTTATTTCAAAATACAAAACAAAGTTATATATATTCTATAGCTAATCCTAAATCCTGAAATTGTGAACTCTCAAACATTAAACCTATTGTTTCATTAAAAATTACAAGAAAGAGTTTTATCAAAGTACTTATTAATAGAATAGAGAATATCCATAAAAACAACAATATTCTTAAGAACATAATTATGCAGAACTACTAAAAAAAAGTATAGCAAAACAAATTTAGATTCTCAATAACATTTGTGAAGATACCAAAGAAAACAAAAAGAAACTGCAGATACTTTTTCAAGATATGGTAAATATATATAATACTATTAGTTTAGAAATATTGATAAAAGCCATAAAAAGAATTAAATCTTCAAAAGATTTTATAAGGATCTTAATAAGCCTGTTTCGAATAGAAAATTTCAAGTCATATTTGAAAATAATCTTATAGAATCAATAGTAGTAGGAGATAGAATTGATTAAGGAGAAACTATTTCACCTCTATTATAAAAAATTTTCTATGATCCACTTTTTTGCAAAATCCAAAATAATATATAAAAAGTATACAAAATGTCTGTTACCTACAATTCAGATCTAAAAAAATATACTATGAAAAAATTAAAATAAAGATATACAACCATAGCCTTTATAAATGATATAACATGGATAGCTATATTTAAGAAGGATATGAAAAAGATTTTGAAGACTGCAAGAATATTCTATAAAGTCAATAACTCTCAAATAAATAGCAACAAATCAATTTTAGTGACTATCAATAATCCTAATTGTTATTCAAAAGAAGTTTATACAAGTACTGATGAAAAGATAGTCAAAAAACTTGATAGAGCAAAACAAGTCAAATTTCTAGAAATATGAATCAGCAATCAAAAAACTACGATTGAGCTTAAAAAATGAGTACTTACTATAAATAAGTTAACTTAATAATTAAAGTCCTTAAAAATAAAAAGATGACAGATAAACAAGCTATCTATATTATAAACAGAGTATTAATATCTAGAATAGAATTTAGAATGCAACATAGTATATTGTCCTAGAAAATATATAACACCTTGACAACAATATACAGAAAACTCTTTAAGAACAAAAGTATTTTATATAGATCTATACTCAATAACATAATTTATCACCCAAAGATCTATAACTTGAAGAGTATTTAAATACTACAATAAAAAGGTCAAGTAATAGAACCATATAATAGATTCATTAATCTAGAATCAATAGGGATTACAACAATTATTAGACTTAAACAAGTATAGATTAAAAATTGAAAGCAACTTAATTTATTGATTTACAAATTATCAAATCACTTATCAGACAAAGGTAACTTTATACTTAAAGTAATTAAATTGACAAAAGATATGAGAATAACCTTTTGAAGTTGAAAATGACAAGATATTTTTTAATAGAGTAAGAGAGACAGTCTGATTAGAAAATACCTTAATCAGAGAAATATAAAAAAGCTATTTTATCACTTAGAAACAATAGTTTAATATATCTTGATCAGATAATTAATCAAGAATATAAGGAAATTAAAAATTGATAAACACTTCAGCTTTTATAAAATACAAGTAAAGAACCTATTTCAAAATAGTTTCAGATTATACCCAAAAATCTTACAAATAAATAGTTGAAGCAGATCACAAAATTCTAGAAGGAGAACTATACAAAATAGAAATCAGAATATGTCAAAATAAAATCTAATTAAGATAAGTGATAAAAAGCATATATAGTAATAGAAGATGAAAGAAATCAAATAATTTGAGAAAAGCTAAGACAAGAAAAAAAGATATATAAAGTAATAGTAAAATATTTTACTTGTTATAATACAAATAATGATTAAGAAATTAGTTTGCAAAAATCACTTGACTGTTTAGAAGATATAATACATAACAGTAATTGCATCATTAAGAGAGATATACAGTAGAATAGATATATTTAGTACTATAACTCAATATAAGAAAATTCACTAAAAGAGTACAAGAACTAAAAATCCCCAATTCTAAGATAACCCTGAAAAAAAAGATCTAAGAAATAATTTATAATAATCAGAGCCTTTTTATATTTCAAAATAATAAAATAAATTATATAATTATTAAAATCTGAGAAGAACCTATTATTAGTAAAAATATTAAAGAAGAAGTATATCAAGATCACTTAATAGAAATATTTCAATATAATCTTGAATCCAAAAAAAATTAACCTTTTATTCCGATGGATCATTGATTAAATATAAAAAAAAGAAAAGGAAAATAGAAGCTAATTAGATTCAGATAAGAAAAATAGAAAGAGAAAACAAGTTCTAAACAAAAGTAAACAACTGATCCTCATTTACAAGGACTGAATTGATAGCATTATAATAATATTTCTGATAGTTTTTATTAATAATACAGTTGAGATTTATATAAATAACCAAGCATATATTTTCAAATAAAAAACAATAAGAAAAAAGGACTTAATAAGAATGTATAGGAGATGGCTAAAAAAGAAAATTTGATCTTTTTGGATATAAATAGCAAAGTTAATAAAAATGAAAAATATAAATCTAAAGCTCACCAAAGTTAAGGCACATTTCAATAACCTTTATAATGAAGAAGCAGATGTTCTTGCTAAAGAAGTCTTAAAACTTCTATTGATTGAATGAAAAGATCTTCTCTTATATAAGATCATCATAAAAATCATATGATAAGATAAAACTTTAGATGATTCGATCAAACAATTTGTTAAAAATATTAATAACAAAACAATAGCTCATCAATGAATACAACAAAATAGAACAGAAAAAAAATGAAGTCATTAAATTTTAAAGCTTCAACTTTATACATAGAATCAGATGTGGGAAAAAATAAAAGATAGATACACATGGGATACATCTTTTAAGAAATCTCAACATAGAAACTTTATTATCAAACTGATCAATGATATTAAGTAAATTAGCTATAAAAAAACCTGATCTATACAAGTAAGTAAAATGTATTATATGTAATTAACAAGAAGAAACCATAAAATACTTATTAAAATATTCAATCTATAAGGATCAACTATAAGTAGCATAGAATAAAGGATTAGATAGAATTATTAGAAACTTTAAAAAGCTTCTGCAAGAAAAAAAAAGATAGGTTGCAAAAAAAAATATTAAATTGATTACTAATAATCAAAAAGAACTTAAAGAGCTTGACAAATGGATCTCTATACTAGTAGAACAAATCTTTAAAACTAGTTAAGATATTTTAAGTTTTTATATTAGATTAATAAAAAATAATTTTATTCTAAAAATGGCAGATCTAAAATATTATGGAAAACATATAGGAAAATAAGTGAAAAAATGAATATTAAGTATATAAAAAAGAGTTTGCAATCAAGTTTAAAAAAGAATCTGGAATAAGAGATATAAAAAAATAATTAAATAGAAATAGTTACAAGGAATCAGAAGAGCAGACAAGACTAAACAACTTTTAAGTTTTATAGGTCAAAAAATTATGCTTTCCAAGAAAAGAAAATTACTATCAGAAAAAGAAAATCTAAAAGATAATGAAAGTCTTTAAAAAATTTTAACAAAAAGAGTAAAATATGAAATAAAGTAATTGGGTTTTAAGATTTGATAGAATATTGCAGAGTAATCTATAGTAGTAACCTACTAAACCTATAAGCCAATAGTATAGTGGTTAGCACTTTATAGGTCAGATCACAAGATACAAGTTCAAATTTCACAAGGGATAAAAACATATATCCATTGGCTTAACCATATACTATATATTTGATATTTCTGAATATAGTTATTGATCAGTAGGAAGGGAATTCACTTATCAAGTAGACAGTTTATATAAAGATTATAACCGAACCAATCTCTGATATTAAAAGCTAGTACAATTTTAAATTGATAATTTTGTTTCTGGCAATAAGAGAAGTAGATTCAACTAACTGATAGAGTGTTTTTGAAGATTCAGAATCAAGTATTAGACAGTGTAGTATCTTCACTGTCTTAACTACTGAAAGGCCTTGATGGGAGAAGAAACTCGTAGACCATTTTAAAGGATCAAAATACTGGGTCTAGGATAAAGAAAATTCAATGGTTTGATAACCAATCTGCTTTTAATAAAAAAATTATACTGGAAATAATCAAGAAGGAATCGTGTGGCTTTTTAATAAGATAAACTTATATACAGTATATAGTATAGTCTATATAACAAGATGAATATAGATAGAATACTAAGAATAGTTGATATTGTATATATAATACTTATTTAACATATATAGGGTATAACAGGATAATATGTTAGAGATATATGAATATATTATATTATTACTGAGTAAATCCTATGGTCAGGTTAAATGTAAAATTAAAATTTGTTAAATAAAAGTCATAGATACAGTACTTTGGTGAATAATTTGCAAAGCGTCAGATTGGTCGATGTTGATTTTTGATAAATAGTTAATCAATATAGAAAATTTAGATCAATTATCTAATAATTTGTATAGTTTTAAAAAAAATTTTTCAGCACTAATTAGACCTTAGACTAGTCCTCTTTCCTTTTTTAAGGGGTGACTAGACCACAAGGTAAAGTTTTCATAAAGGAGCTCTTTTATTGTAACACTTTATTTGTTTAAATATTTCTTATATATAGTTTTAGAGTAATTTTGTTTTCTCTACTTCATATAAGAATTTTTCAATAAAGTTTCAGCTCTGCCAGCATTATAAAAAAAAAAGAAAAAAAAAAAGTAATCTGCAGGTAATGAAGTTAGCAGTTGAAAGGATTTTTACCTGAACTACTAATAGAGTGATAAATTACTTTCAAAGTTGCACTTAAAGTTTTGATAAATTTCAAAATATTGATAAGTGAGTTAGATAGAGATTTAACTTTAGCGACACATTTTTAATGTAAATTATACAAAACATTTAATATACCTAACTTGACAGAGGGCTTAAAAAAAAAAGAAAGAAAGAAAGAAAAAATTGAAATAAAGTTATAATATCTGATTCAATAAGTTTAAATTAATAAATATTGTCAAAAGTGATTAACTATATCAAATTAAATAATGAATGAAGATCTTATCAGGTGACATAAAATGATAATAATCCTAAGCACACTGCCTGTGGGTGATTCGAAGAGAATGATATTAATTTGACAACTCAATCTTTCAACTTAAACTTAATTGATCGACGTTTGAGATGTCTGGAAACACCTGTTAGAACACAAGATCAATTATGGGAAGCTATTCGAGTGGAGCTTGAAGATGATGTATGTACGAACTTGAACTTAATCGCCAGTATTCCCACCCGTATAATTACATGATCAAAGCAAATGGAGGCTTAACGATTCATCAAGTTTTTTTTATATTTGAATTTTTTTTTTTTTTTTATTATTATTTGGTATATACAGTAAGAGACGAGAATAAGGGGAACGGTAAAAAAAAAATGCATCAACGAACGACCCATAATAAAGAAAAACCAATATTCTCAAGAAGAAGCTTTACATTTTTTCCATTTTCCTGTTTATACATTGTTTTTTTTTTTTTTTTATTATTGCGCAGAAAAAATTTATATCGATAAATATTTATTACGATATACAGTAGATTTTATGTAATGAGATATTGCTATTTTAATTTTTGTGTTTCGGTGATGCAATACTTCGACCGCCACTGTAGCGTTACAAAGTTGCGAATGATCACGAGGGTTTCAATAGTTTCGTTGTTTAATGAAAAGACCTAGAAATTTCTAATTTCCAATGCACATTTGTTTTGGTTGATTTTTTTTTTTTAAATACGTGAATACAAAAACTTTTATACTATGATTACACGATGATATGATTCTAAATTGTTTATACTGTATTCATTATGCGTTTTCCTTATCGACAGGTTATGATTTCTTTTATCACATAAATTATCGTTGCAAAACGTGTGGTATGGCGAGTGTTACTTGGAAAGATTGTATCATCTAATAATTTGCACCAGACAAGAGATCAGTGGATGTCTTTCTTTTTTTTTCTAACCTCATGACCAATGCTCCATGTGAGGCGATCACAATTCGAATGCACGTTCTAAATTCGCGCGCGGCATAATGATTTAAAATTTTCTTGGTAATGGTGAATGGTTTGAACATGATTCGTTCTGTCAAAATCTTTACACAATTGCCCAAAGATTCTAGCAAAATAAATTACGAAAGAATCTTAATTGCGAATGATTAATTTGGAATCAATCAATAATCAACTCGGCAATTACAGTACCTTAACCCACCCTTATCTGAGCGAACAAAGTTTCTGTTTCAATTTTTTATACGATCGCCGAACTTTTAGATTACACTTTTTATTGTGCAATGCATCTGACCGAGTACTTAATAAATGGTGAGAATATCGGTTCTGAGAATTTCCAATAAAGTGATGTATTATTTGCGAAGGCAATCACGCTGAAACTCTATTGTGGATAAATATACTGTATGTTACCTATTTCCGAGACCAAGAATAATAAACCCTTTTCGTTGATTCGTTCTTACAAAAATGCGCTTCTTTTTTCTCTGCAATTCATCATTTCAAATACTTTGGCTATAACATAGATCTCATCTTGATGCTGTAACTTTAAACTTTATTTCAATCAGTACCTTCTCAAGTGCATTCAACCCTAATTTGGAAGATGTGCTGAGTGATGGGGTCCATGTAACATGGAAAAACCATTACGAATACCAAAATAAGGTTGAATACTTATATACAGGGAATGACCTATCAAATAAACCTACGCATCGAATAATATGTATAACGCCAAGTAAAACAGCTATTCGTCCCCTGATTAAATGACAACAATCGTATTTCCTTGTACGTACGGTGCATATACACACGTACAAATTAGGGTTCTATGTGGATATTTTATGCAAATGCGTTTATTGCTTTGTTGGATCCCCCCTTGTTTCCTTTCAATGGCATTAAGCTAACAAGCGTGTTTCCCCAAAACAATTTTTCTGGTTTCTGGGAGATGCATATAAAACAGATGGAGTTTCCTAATTTTTAAACTTCGCGACAACTACCTGGTTCACATTCTTTTTTTTTCTTTCTTTGCTTAGGCAAATATCTCTCATATCGTGGCTTAGCCTGTTTCATAATCTGGAATTACGAAGCAACAAATTCCCTTTTTTCACCATGTCAAAATCGAACATTACTAGTCCTTTAGGATTGAATTTTCGATCCTTCTATTCTTTAGGAAGTCACGTGTCAATCAGCCCGGACGGTCAGAAAATTGTCACTTTTGAACCTGAGACCAAAGAGTTTAAAATATTTGATGTCCATAATACAACACAACATTCCTCAAAGTTCACCTACAACACCGGAGAATCCAACTCGAATCAAACAACTTGTTGGTCTCTAGCCATCTCCAATTGCACAGAAGACACTGACCGCCTCATTGCCTTGTCCCGATTTGATCCATGTGATATATTGCACAAAGATAGTTCCGAATCATCGCTGGTTGATGAGGAGATGGGAACAACGACGCCCTTTGTCGCTCCTAGGACTTGGATCTTCTCGGAATCCACTAAAACCGAGATCCCAAATTCCTTTCAAAATATCGGTGGCATAGTTAGATTTTTAGAAAATGATATGGAAATAGCTGATCAAACACAAATTGTCGCGATAAATGCTTCCGGAATATATAAAGCAACCATTAAAACCAAAATTTCAAACATCCATAAACATTTTTACGTACCGACTTTCCTGCATCAGAATAAATCCGGTTCAATTGAACATTTTTATTTGCCCAGACAACTCTCCATCAATCTTTCGTCTTTGGACAGATGGGAAAGCGGATTTATGCTACTCCATACAAGCATCATAAGGAACCATTTCCTGATCTGCGACTACAAGAATCAACACCAAGCTGTGGAAATGTACAGTTTGATCACAGGGGACCTAGAAATGGTATTTCGAAAACGTGAACCACCAAATTCTCCTGATGTTCCCAAGGGGAAACGAATTTTCGCAATATCTAAAAATGAAGCGATGCTCGCATTCTGTCGCGGAACCAGTGCTATCACGATATATTTGATGGAAAATGGGCTGGAAGTTATCACAAAGGAAGTGGAGAAACAAGGTTTCGTTAAAATCGTGTCACTCGACTTTGTCGCCGATGACAATAAGTTGTTGATTGTCTTTGAAAACGAAGGGGAATGTGAGAAAGGAGAAAATGAAAACCGTAACGTGTTCATCGTTTGGGATCTTTTCAGCACATCGGATAACGCGATCCGGGAGGTTGTTTTTCCGGAAACACATAATTTTCTGCTAAACATTAACGCCACCCATCGACTTACGAACCCACAAGGACGAATTCTGACCGTCACAAATTGGGATGGAGTATTTCCTCTGTCCGAACAACCTGATATCGTTGACATACTGAATCACACCCCATCTCCTGAGCTCGTTGATCTCGATCTTTCGGCTCTTGAGGACAACTCCATCGATCACCTTATATTTGATCTCGGTGGAAAAAGGGATAAGAATGCATCCGAAGTGATCATTAATGAAATTGAACCTTGGCATCATGACGAAAAATATTTGCGCATATTTGCCAATCTCGATGATCCCGACAAGACCCAACTAATAATTGGTCCTAACACAGTCCAAGTGTGGAAAATAATCCAGGATAAAAGAATCCTTGAATTTATCTGGTCGAAGAAAAGCATTGGAAAATCGAGAATATGTATTAACCGACTTCAAATTGGTCGTCGTGAATTTGTCCTGACATTGTCGACTCCTTCGTCAAAGAAGGGTGATGTCTCTAAAACACGCACTATACATTGGCCAAATAACGAAAATACATTGAAGAGCGCCTGTCGTGCGCTAAAATTTTTGGTGAACAAGAAAAAAGAAGCCACCGGCAACTGCAATGCAAATAGATGCGAATATTTGATCAAGGAGACACAAAGGTTAATTGGAACCTTCATTAAAAAGCATAGTCTTTTTCGTTCGATCGATATTCGATACAACATTATGAAAGATCTTATCGAAGCTCAACAAGAACCGCTAATTAGAAACATCTTGTCCAAAGATATCGAAGGCACGAATGGTCGCTTACATATCCCAAGGTTATACGAGTGGATCAATTCACCATCGAACATTGATGGTAACTCAACGTATGCTCCGAAATTGAGATCAAAGGTGTTAACAGATTTGCAATGTGCTATTGAGAAGGCCAAGAATTCCGTCAGCTCTGCAAAGATTGTCGAACATCTACTTGAATATTATACCGACAATGCCGGTGATTTTAATAATCCCGGATGGATGTTCACCGTCACCGGTGCAATCCCGTACTTGTACAGGCATGATTTAGGTAAGCATTTCTTTAGCGGGTAAAACTCACACCGGAGTTGATTAGTAACGTAACTTTCTTCTATCATCGTTCTCAAAGGTGACCTTGTCCTAAAAATATTCAGGAAACCATGTTTCGGAACCACAGAAGCGTATTCACCACCTCTCCACATCAGGCCCGAGGAACAAAAAGCCGGAAACAATACGGAATCCGTATATGTTGTTAACGCGAGGCCAGGACTGGAGCGTAAACCCGAGGTCAATATCCTGGAGCGTATTGGAATGACCTTTCGTAAAAAAATTGGAAGGTAATTTAATATTAAAGAATGAATATCTTTATGATCACGCGGAAACAATAATAACGTATATCCATTATTACATATGCCTAAAAAAATAAAATAAAATAAATAAATAAAATAGAACTCAAGAAAATGCCGTTTCAGATCAATCGGCGAGAGATATCAAGGCTTTTGGTGATCGAAAGGTTTACATGGTTCCGCTTCCCGATTTCATCGTTTATCCTTGTGGTCCCGTTGATTGCAACAACAAAGCAAAATTACCATTCCAGCTCTTGAGAATACTCTTATGGCCTCGACTACGCGTGATCTCTGACGAGAAAGATTATAGTCCATTCTTACATGTTATAGATCACGAGAAGGACCCCGACTTTTACAATGTTCCATCAATGGACGCAGTAACAGATTTTAAATGGACCAATGCCAAGGAATACTTTGCTCGTCAAGTTACAATATATATTTTATTCGCTATTTCGTTCGCCATCAGATCGATACTTTACATTGCTGACGCTCCGCTACAGGCGCTTTATGATGGATTCCCGTACTCTGGCACGATTTACGCGGCGGCGTTCTTCTCTGTGATCTATTTTGGATATTACCTGTTGGCAACGGAAATTATACAGATAAAGCGCAATGGATTTGCCAAATATAACAACTTTTATAATGTTTTTGATTTGGTATCAATACTGGCTCCCTTAATAACAATAGCCATTAAAGAAGTGCCGATCAACATTGCGTCAGAAACTTTTCAAATTATCTTAGCATTCACGGTTTTGGTCATGTGGATGCAATTGGTTTGTATCCTCTTCGTCTAAATCGTGCACTTTCGCCTTCTGGTAATCCACGATTCACGTCTTTCTTTCTATATTAGCTATTGCTGATGCGATATTTTAAATATGCGGGACACTACATTTACATCATCATCCACATCTTAAACACCATCTGGCCATTCCTGGCGTTCATGTTGATTGTTGTGGTTGGATTTGGACATGCAATGTAAGTGTGATGACATTGAATTTTCTTGGTTCCACAAGTGTTCGATAATTGACCGGGGTATTTGTCTTCATCAGGTTCGTCTTGTTACACAAAGCAGACCCATCCTCGCTCGTGGTTGATACTTACGGTATTGTCAACCCCAATAACATCACAGACAACCTCTTCCCCGGTTACCTGATTCGGCATCAAGTTGATCAGCAGTCCCGACATGATAATTATTACGCTTACTTCTTATCCTCGGTCGAAGCGGTTTTCTTTTGGACCAACGGGCGTTGGGATCAGATCGGTCAATGGAACAATTATGCGCTCGACGTGATGACCATTTTGGGTAGCCTTGTGCTGGTGCTTATTTTTCAGAATATGCTGATTGCATTTATGAAGTATGTCTATGTCTCCTCTTATCATCCTGTTCGTTAATTCATTTCCATTTAACAACCAATAAAAATGCCCTTTCTCCTCAGCGGAGCATTTGATTCTGCCTACGAACACGGTCGCAACGCCGTGCAAAATTTCCGAGCCGATCTTATTTCCGAATATGAGACTCTAGAAAAACCATTCCGTCATAAATTTCGAAATCCACGGTACATCTATTACATCCCGAATCCCAGTGTCATCAACTCCTGGCTCTCCGAAATTGCCAAGGAAAAGAAGCTTGATGACGACGGCGATTCCAGCGACGATGATGATACCAACTCTAATTCCGGATATCATGGGATTTATTACGTCAAATCTTCCAACGAGCATGAATCATGTATTACATTCTACGACGAGGGACACAGACCTCCTCCCCCATTGCGCATGAAGAAATCCAAGGAAATTGTGAATACTTTGGTAGGAAATAATGCCAACGAAACAACAACAGATCCCGTTTTCGATATCAACGACAATGAATCCGGCGGGGCCGTTGAGAATGAGGAATTAGTTGAAAAGCTGGGCAAATTGGAGGACGGGATTGCACGTAAGATTAAGGTTATGGAAGATGGATTCACGGGGAGACTCGAAAACTTGGAGAAAAACATTAAATTGCTCTTGTCTCTAATGAACAATCGATGAATTGCTATCAGTTAGTTCTCGAGTATTGTTAGCAGTGTTTTGATTATCATTATATATCATCATCATTATTATTATTATTATTATTTTATTATTATTATTATTATTATTATTATTATTATTATTATTCTAATAGATTGTTTTCCAACCCATTTGTAATATAGACACGCACTTTTCAAAAAAAAAATTCTTTTTGCATTAGACATCTATTCCTGCCGGTCGATATTGGCGACCCTACTATGTATGTTCTTTCCATGATGTCATAGACGAACTCCGAAAATTGATTAAATTAAATTACTTTTGCATTTCTTGCCACACTTCATCTTGATTTATGTTGCCATGCACTCCAGGAGTGCTCATGAATGAATAAAAATCAGGTATAATGGGACGAGTACAAAGCATGTTGGTGATAACGAGCAAGTTATTATTCAAATAACTTGAAGGTTGCGACATGGGGAACAATAATTTACGAGTAAACATTTAAAAATTCAAGAGGTCATAATGTCCATAGAATTTTGTTACACACAGCGCAATGATAATAGCAAAAAACCACAGGACATACATCATTTGCGCGTGACAAGTTTTTTTAGGTGTCGCGAATAATGTAGTGCTCACGAGCCTTTATTAGGTGTCATTCAATTTACAGCAAATATTACGGTAATAATCACGGTGATTTCGATAATGAGGGAAACTCATTTTTCGAATCTTCTTTCGTTTAACTTTACCAAAAGTTTGTTGCAAAAGAAAGTGCCCTTGTACGTATAATCAAGCGGCGCGTTCTTGTCAACCAATTCGATGTCATACTTTCTAAATAGTAATGCTATCAAGGTTTTAATCTCTGTTATCGCCATGTGCCTATAAAAAAAATGAAATCATAAAGTTAGCCGATTCGTCCGATTTTTTAACCATGAAGAGAAAAAAGAAAGAGACAATGACCTTCCGGGACACATCCTATCCCCGTTACCAAAAGGAATGTAACACCTTTTCTCATTTGCATTTAGACCTTCGAGAAATCTATCCGGATTAAATTTACGGGGATCACTCCAAACGTTTTTATTGTTCAGCAGACCGTAATGAGATACGAAGAAAATTTCTCCGGCTCGCCATTCATATCCCAATAGTGTATCCGTGTCAGAAACCGATCGCATGACCAGAGGAACAACAGGAGAGAAGCGTAAGGATTCTTTAATGGCCGCATCCATATAAACAAGTTTCTTAAGATCATCATATTTAACGGGACGGGTCATGTCGTCAGCGAAGACGGAATCGATTTCTTCTATTAGGCGTTTTTTACATTGGGGATTATTGGCCATATTATAGATGAAATTGCATAATGAATCCGCAGTCTGTTGAGTAAAAAAGAAATAATGAGGTTATGTGCATTAATACTATAGCGTCTTTTGAAACATGACGCATGATAAATACCGAATCTGTGCCGGCAAGTATAATGTCCAAAGCGCTATCACATATTTCTCTATCCTTCATTGGCTCTTCCTCATATCCACTGGGTTTTGCACTTTCTATGTAGTCATCAGGTACTACACAGTCATCAGGATTCCTTGCATTAAAAGTGAGCAACATGTCTAACAAACTGGGCTTCCCTGTCTGACTTTCGGAGAGGTTTTCCAGCTGTTTACGATGTTTTGTAATCTCTGTGAGAATTTCGTTGTCTAATCGTTCGGCACTTTTGAGATAATATTTGTTTAAGGAATTTATTCCAGGAACATAGACTCTTAAAAATTTAGGCAGCATCAAAAAGAATGGAAAGGAATCCAACCAAGTTTTCGTGAGGTCATGGAATTCATTAGACTTAATCATGTCTGGTGTATACTCAGATTTCGGCGTGTTGTATGCCAAAACATAGTTACTCTTCCTCCCGGTGGAATTAGAAACTATGATATCAAATAAAAAATGTTTGGACCACGAAGCAAGATCAACGACCGTTCCAAAGGTCCAATAACGCTCGGCCTGGATAAATAGATCCTGAGTGTTGCTGATGAATCCATGCAAGAATTTCGCGGATAATAAAGCCTGAGAAACTAGTCTTCGATTGCGTCTCCGAGATTTTAAATTATTATTAAAAAATATGCCATTGTCTAACTTTAGTTCGGAAAACCCGTTCATTTTCGGGCGACCTGAAAATTTATTTTCCATGGATGGATTATAAAATTTTTCTAAAGCCTCAGGAGTACCCATTATTATAACGCGTATCGGTCCGAAATAAATTTCAAAGGTGTCCCCGTATTTACTGTGAAGAGCAAATGCCCATCCTCCTAAATCCATGTCACCAATTTTGTGAAGCGCAATTTGATGGAGATTGCCAAGAAGTGGCAGGGGGAAAGGACCCGGAAGAGGATTTTCACGGGTAAAATGGTTAAAATAATATTTGGTCACATAAAGGACTAGTATAGTCAAAATTATGGAAACCCAGTCGGAACTTAAACGTGATATAACTGAGATCAACATTTTTTATCAAAGTTATTTATTTAACCAAGAGAAACTTTTCATCGCTTATAAATGAATGCGGAAGCTTCACAACATACGTTCACCTCACCAATGGAATTCGCATCACACGCAAACGAGCGTATATGAAAGTTTTGTGTTATATAATAATAAAAAGGCTTTTGTTTTTATTCTGTTTATTTATTTACCCATCTTGTACGTCCAACGGGTAAAAGTATTTGACATTATCGTTTATATTGATCGTAAATTTTTACAACAATTTTGGTTACGCGATAACCAAATATAGATTAAAGTTGTTTTTTTATCTGTGCTAAGATGAGTGACCAAATATGATTGCGAAAAAATTGTTGCGAGCATGCAGTTCAAAGATAACAAAAAAAAAAAAAAACGAATACAAAAAAAAAAAAATAAATAAAATAAACTA
>CAJVPT010003520.1:0-15101 GCA_910592055.1 Acaulospora colombiana
ATATTTTCTAATGTAAATAATCAAATTTTAATAAATTTTATCAAAATTTGTCAAATCTTAGTATACTGAATTTTAAGACAAAATTTGTTAAATAAGACTTATGAAAGATTAGTTACAATAATTAAATTAATAAAACAAAAATGAGAAAAAAAAATTACTTTGAATCTTTATTTTTCATTATATTTATATGAATATATATATGATTATAAACCATTGTGTACATTTTGATACTTTTTATTTGAAAAAATGAATAGTATATTAGATAAATTTTTTAACAAATTTAATATTTGGAAATAGAATTCTAATGAATTTTTAATCTAGGTTCATTACCTAATAGTCATCAAAATATTGAACCTTAATTAATGCAAAGATAGATGAATAATTATTAAATTATTAATTTAACTATATTCTATCCTATTAATCAAGGACTTGAAATTTTAAATAATTGATCAAATATCAACTCAATTTCTAAACTAGATCAATTTTTATCTGACAAGTTATATTGATTTTTAAATAACATATATAATATTTACAAAACAATTATCAATGAATTTGAATATTTTTCAGGTGAACTCTTGTATTCAAAAAAAACAAAATTTAGAGATACTATTAAAATATTAGATTTATTAGTCAAATATTATAAAGTATCTTATGAAATTATGAACTTTTGAAGGTTATTTACAAAAGATAATAAAAATTGATAATTATTTAAAATAGAGCAAATCAATATAATAGATATTAAATTGAGAGTAAAATATTTAATTTTATTATATTCTTATAAAATATTAAGGGCTTATTTATATTAGCTCAATTCATAAATCATGATAGAAATATCAATTTATATTTGGAATAAATAAATTCTTCTTTATATATTCAGTAAACTTTTTAAATAATGTTATTGAATATTGATTGGTTTTTATTTAGTAGTACAAACTGGTTAATTTAGCAGAAAATAGATTTTATTTTAGATCTAAAATGATATGAATATTGAATTGTGAAGTATCAAAATTTATCCAGTTAGATGTAAATATATGATCCCTATTTATAATATTTTTAACTGATTTATTTTATTTAAAAATACAATCTTAAATTAGTAAGACTCACAAATATTTAGTTGTAATTTTTTTTTTTTAACTTGCAATTATGTCCAATAGCTTTTCTTTATTGAAAAATTAAAACAAAATCTATAATAGTTTATAGACTTTCACAAAGTAACTAACTTGTTTTTATGTATAAGTATTCTGAGTCAGATTTTAAGAACAATATTACACTTTTCTGATAAATTGGTAATGATCTCTATTTACTAGAATTATTGCAATAGTTTTTTACTCTTTTCAAAAGGGATCTATTTGATATTTAATTATAATTCTTTTAAATTATAAATATAATATATAATTAAAAATTCATTAAATATATGAATTTTGACAAAATTGAAGTTTTGATAAATGTTTAATAATTTTTTAAGAAAATTTTTAATGAAATATATAATAAAAATAATACAAATTATATAGCAAACAATGCTAAATTATATAGTAAAAATTAATTGATGATTTATTTATACTAAATTATATAGTAGAAATTGATTGACAATTTATTTATATTATTAATATACTGAATTACTATAATTATTTTTTTGTTGAATATTATACAAGTGACATTATTCTGAATAAATATTTTTCAATTAATATAATATCTATTTGAACTTATCTTATGTGATAAGAATATCAAAGATGATTTGGATAGCTTATGTTTATTTTCTTTGATTATACTTTTCAGTTATTTGAACTGTTATATTGAGGATACGAAGTTTTTTTTTTTGAAATTTACATAATTTTTTATTTATTTATCATATTGATCATATGTAAAAGAAAATAAATTACTAATTTATTGTTTTGTTTACTTTTTGTTTGTTTATATTTAGTAAGGTTTGTAGGATTAACAATTTATTATTTTGTTTAGTTTTTGTTTATTTAAATTGGTTATTGATTTTTCCTATTTAATTCTATTTATTTACTGAATTTGTTATTGATTTTTTTTGTTATAATAGAATAATCTATTTTGTTTATAAACTCTTGGTGAATCTTATTATATTGTTTTGATACTATACTAGTTAATATATATATGTTTGCATAACTTGTTTTATTATTTAATCAGATATGTATGAAATTAAAATATTTTACTGTTTAATTGTTAAAAGCTTTTAATGTTTTTTTGATCTTTGTAAACTTTAAGTTTTTCATAATTTATTAGTAAGAACTACTGTTTATAAAGTTTCTTCTAATGCCTAGAAAGGTATAAATTGAAATGCCCTGATTAAAAACTTGAGGTGTTGATATTGAGCTCTTCTAAACTTATTGAGAATTAATTTTTAGATATGTTTTTTTCCTTATAAAATAAAGTTAAAATGATACTATGCTATCTATACTTCTTTTAATCAATAAGGAATCTTTTGAAAAGTGGTTGATTATTATAATTTATTGTTAAGTTTTAGATTTTGAAGAAATAAAGAGTTTTTTAAGTTGCTTCTCTTTTACAAAAAAATTATTAAAAAAGAAAAAATTTTTTAAAAAAGGGAATCAGTAGAAAGAGTTTTTTTTGTTGTTAATGATAATAGTTTAATTATATAACATTGTATTTAAAATAAAAAATAATAATCTTAAATTGAATTTGAAATATTTTATTTAAACTTGATTTTGATTAATTTTAAGTAGACCAATAAACTTTTATACATTTTTTATATATAGTAGTTTAATTTCTTGACTAATACTGTAATAAGTAAAGACAAATAAGTTATTGTATAATAGATCAATATAATATTGAATTGGTTTTATTACTTAATAAGAATGAATTATAATTACATAATTGCAAATTAAATTAAGAAAACTAAATATTTTTTTATATTAGTCTACAAATTATATTATTATATTTTGACATATGTTGTTAAATATTTTAGGTTAATAAAATCAATACTTAAGAAAGATAAAAAAATTTGATAACAAGAAATGTATAATTAGAAAGAGAAAACCAATTTATTATTGTAATCGAATAAAATTTTTTGATTTGACCAATGTTCCTTTTACTGTATATACAGTATATAATCTGAATCCACGATGTAAATGTTCGTAAAAATTATATTAATTCTACAAAAAATAAAGTGATGATATGATTAAATATAAGTCTTTAACTGACATTTCGTTAATAATTTCCAGAAATAGATTATAAATACTGTAGCTTTATGGACTATAAAGATGCCGTTGCTTGGAGAGCATAAATTATTCTAAAAATTACTTTTAAAATCATCTCATTAAAAAAAGTTACAGTATATTCTAAACAAGTTGATCAATAAACCTGACTAGAATTAAAGTAACAACTCCTATTATTTATACTGTATGTTTCGGAAATGTATTGTACGTTTATAACAATCAATTTGACATGGAAATTCCTCGATCTTCGCTACTAACACTTGCTTCATTGATTTCTTTCTTGTTCAAACTATGGTGAAAATTTTCGAAAGAGTAATGTGACACCAATTTCTGTGTTGTGCTCCTCATTATACAGGTTCTCTGCTGCCAGTCAATAATTCTAGCGTGTCTCTTCTCTCCCGACTATCAATACTACACTACACACATGTCACTCCTGAATCTTTTTAATTTGATCAATTTGATTGAAATGTCCAACCAACATGGTTCCACACACAGACGTCAGTATTTATAACTAGCATCTAATCGGCACTTCAAATATTCGCCGGCGGTTATCACTTTATGAACATCCAATTTTGCATTTTCCTTGTGCCCAATTTTATCTAATATTCTAGAAACATTCTCATCCCGTTCGTTAATAATTTTACTTGGAATCGGATCTATTTTGACATCATCCTCCGCGTGACAAAAATATGCGATGCTATATCTATCCTGGTAATCCAAATCACTAGCCTTTTGTCTTTCGTCGTTAAAGGAGGTTTCGTCAGCCGAGGTTTCATTGGTTCGAAATACTACGCGGTGTATCGTTGATTTGAATAACCCTTTACTCCAGAATTCAAGCAAGTCACCTATATTTATTAACACATGGTTTGGAATAATAGGTGCCGGGGTCCAGAGAGGAGGGTCTGTTGTGTTGGACAGAAGTTCCAGTCCTCCAACATCCTTCTGAAATAGAATTGTTAAGGAGCCATAGTCCGAGTGACTACATATACATATGAGATTAGTGAATAGATAAATAAAATGAATAAAATTTGATGGCAACTAAGTTTCAATGTTTATATCACGACAATATTAAATTGACCACAACCTCCCCGCCCTAATTTCATCCTTGCCAATTTCATCATTTTTCATAGCGGGATAATGAAGAATTCTGAGAATATCGCCTGATGGCGTTTCATATCTGTGCCTATTCTCGAACCATGATTTACCACCCTCGGAATCCGGGATCTCTAGAGCTATAGCAAATAATTGCAGGACTTTCATGCATAAAGTGTGACAAGCCTGTCAATCGAGAATTTGGAACAAAGGAGAAACAATCAAAATGCTTGATTTGTAAGTAAAATTTATAAAATCATTTTAGGAAGAAGCGTTACTTTTGAAAATGACGCCAAGGTCTTTCTATTATCGTTAAAGAGTTGGGGAAGTTCTTGACTCGTTTTTCCCTCGTAGAATTTTCCAAAATTGAACGCTCTAAGTAAAAAAAAAAAAAAAAAAAAAAATTTTTTTTTTTTTTGATGAAAGTAGGCAAGTATGGAAGGAAGTGTCAATGAGTAATGAATAGCTTGAAGCAGAGAAATAGATTCAGATAGAGTTATCGTAACAATGGTGATAATTAGTGCATACTCTTTGAGATCATAAGTCTTTTGATCAAGTTTCTCCTGACGTATAGAAGAATATCCTTTATTCTCTCTTGTTATGTTGTATCTTAGTTTTTCATTGTGAGGAAGGTTGAAAAAATTCTTTGACTTTATCGATATCAAATAATCGCGAGACGATATATATTAATTCTTGTAAAAACGATCAGAAAGATAAAATGAAATGGCAATCGAGGAAAGCGTGCTTACATTCTCGAACACCTCATCGATTAATTCTTGCCTAATCCCGTGATTCTTCAGGTAAAAGAACCCGATTACTTCGCTCGCTTCTTTAATCTGTTTTGAGCAGGTGGTCGGATCGTGGTCAAATAACGCGAAATCGATTGTTGGTATTGTTGTCATCTCGAAATTCAAATTGAAATGCTTTTTACATATGTACCACGTATTTATACATTATATCGGAGGATCACGACGATCGTATCTTAAAAATATAATTTTAAATAAATTATTTTGCTGTATTAGGTGATCCTCTATTTAAACCAAATGCCAATACATATACTGTATATAATTTCACTCTATTTAAGTCAGATGCCAATGATGATATAAAATTATAAATTTTAGGCTTCCAATTATCAAATGTTCTGTTATCAAAAACCAATTTAACCTCGATTGCCTCGAAAATTAAGAAATCTGATGACACATTTGTTGACTATCATTGTTTCTAATGTCGTGAGACTTGACTTGATGAAGTTGATAGCTTGGGGAGATAGCTTCTGCCTCTTGAAATTTAAAATGATTTTGAGTGAGTTCCTTCATAAAATTGCCTAGATCTCAACTTTTAACATGGTATCCGAATTCCCTTTGGATGTTCTCTCTGAAATTTTTGAAAATTTATGGGATGAAAATGTGACGCTGTTCAATTGCCTCCTGGTGAACCATTCCTGGTGCGAAGTCGTCGTGCCCATCTTATGGAGAAACCCGTTGAAAGATCTGTACAAAAAAAATAGGAATGAGTTGTCCATTATGATGCAGCACGGATACAATCAAATACTGCACACAAAGAAAAACCTATCCTACCTTCTCAGAACATTATTGCAATGCCTTTCCAGTGAGTCGAAAGACCTTTTGTTTAAGAATGGGTATGAGTTGTCGGATGAAGTCTTTCGACAACCACGATTTGATTACGCGAGCTATTGCCGATATATAAGTACCGCGGACGTTTCTGTGCTTATTTTGAGCGCGATGAACCAGAGATTCACGAATGGCTTTTCTCATAGTTATAAAATATTTCTGGTTACTCAAGAGGTCTATAAGCTGTTTCTGGAAAAAAGTACCCGAATCTTCCAACTTTCACTCATGTCAGAGGAACATTCTTTATATTATTACCTCCATGGAGCAAGATCGTCTTTGGCATCTCTAACGATACTCAGATATAGTTCCTACGTGTCACCAATGACCCTGTACGGTTTGGCACAATTCTGTCATAATATTAAGGACATCACGATTGAGTTTTGTACCGGAGATCACGACGGCGTGAATTCCCTGGTTCGAGTTCAAAAAGAGTTAAAGTATTTTCAATGCAAACTCATTAGCAGCGGCGAGGAACAATGTTGTCGATCGCTCGGCATTGCCCTGAAAACACAAGCACACTCTTTGTTGAAACTTGATCTCGGAAGGCGTAGCTGTATCCCATTAAAATTCATTCCGGACTTTACCAATTTACGCTACCTAAGATTCGGACTTAAATCGGAAGTATCGGAAATTATCATTGGACATTTTAAAAGAGCGAGAATTTCAAATCTGGAGACTCTAATTGTGGATGGGAATGCTGTGCGATCAGAAATTCTGGAACCTTTGATCCTTAATACTAATGGAAACCTTCGGAAATTGCACGTCAGTGGGTGGTGTCCGAATGGTCCAAACGATCCCGGACTTCCCTTAACAATTTTAGGTAAACGCTGTCCCAAACTTAAATTCCTCACAATTTGGATGGATGATGATTTGGAGGGGCTGGAGACTCTATTGAACAAATGCCGTGAACTAGAAGGTCTTTATTTGCGGTGTACTGATATGCATTCAGACGAACATGCCCTCTTTAATATTCTGAAACGTACCGAAATGCCACGTCTAAGCAAGTTGAAGCTTGAGGATCGTTGGTTGGTTGAAAAAGGAGACGCCTTCGAAGAATTTCTAAAGGTCAGGAAGAGGAAAAATGCGAAACCAATTTCTCTTGAAGTTGTCGGTTATCTGAATTCGGATGTTTATCTGGATATGTTGTCATTGTATCGATGGTGCGGGGTTTTAAACGATACCAAGGTTTTAGTGTACGGGGAAGAATCGGCTGCGGATGAGACCGTTCCATTATGGAAAGTTGCCGCGAGAATTTGAAATTCAAAGTGTACGATCTTTGTTCTTCATATGCAGGCAGCGGTATCATGTATGTGTCATCACATGTTCTTTAATTCACTAGTAGAATCAAATAAAAATGCGTGCGTACATTCGAATTGTGGGTAATAAATAGACACGGGAAAACGCGAAAATAATCTTTTTTTTTTTTTTATTATTTATTTTCAAGTTAAATCTAAATTTTCAAAGTAGCATCATGTTTACTGACAAAAAAATTTTATGCTTAGTCCATATTTTGAAATAGAATGCGTGACAGTATCAGGGAGGATATCACTAATGTCAAATTTTTTTTTTAAAAAATGAACTGCTTCAATCAAGAACACTTTCAATGGTGATGAGCAGCGACGAATTTCTTGATCCTTGGATTTTTTTTTTACCTGGGCATCCTGTATACGATTATGCCCAGGCTTGACGCCTGGAAGATCGAACGCGTTCTTGCATGGATGCTTTTATTAATTACGTTGATACTTGCCCATCCCTATGGTTTGGAATTATGGACTCTGTTATTTTCGGCGACCCGACTTTCCTTAAAATAGAAACGAGCAAGTCGGAGGCAGTGAAAGATACTGTCAAAAGAGGGGGATGGGGAATGTAGTTTATATCAAAGTCATATTCCGGACGCAACTAGATACACGAAATCAAGGTCGTTGACATCTAGTTGCGGTGGACTGAATACATATTTATATAATGTTCCGACATTTTAAGCCAATTTTGATTTAATCGAGCGAGATTGGATGAAGCGAACGAGGACGGATCGCAAAAGTCGCGCTGAAAAATCGAATTAAATTATCCTTTCCAAAATTAGAGGTTGAAGCAACTACAACCATGTATGAAAAAGATGAGAAGGGAGAGGGAGAGTTGATTTTAATATATTATTTTTAGTGAAATAATCTTTTGAACTTTTAAATACTCGATATTTAATTTTGTTTTTTTTTTTCATAATAATAATAATAATGAATTATAAATTTTTTACGTGATTATTTATTGATATAATATAATTATAAAAATTTTTTTTTTATGATAACATGAATATTTTATACGTATAAAATAACAAGATAATAATTAACATTAATAATTTATTATTATAATAATGTAACCAAATTTGCGTCATACCGTATACAGTGTCTTTTACCCAGATTGCATACAATATTTCTAAAATTAAAAGAGCTCCGGATCAGATCACATGACCTGTTGTTGAATTGGTTTCTAGTATGAGCTCTTGAATTGCTTTATTGACGAGAACCACGGGGGTCTTGATCCCCCAATAGATTGCTTGCAGTCGAGTTCGTTTATGTAACACCTTTCGGTTGACGACATCGGAAAAAAAAAAAACTTTTTTTTTTTTTTTTTTTTTTTTTAAAAAAGAAGAAAAACTCCCCAATTTTTTTTTTTTTTTTTTAAAAAAGCAAATTAACTCGGTAAATGAACGAATCTTAAATGGCTCTTATCATGAAACAATGGTTTCTGTGACGAGAGAATCCCCGAATTATTATCATTGTTGAACGCATCCAGTTATCTAATTTTATTCCTTACATCTTCATCTATTCTGCAGATAGCATTATCATTAAATTTGCATGCCAATTCCTAACGGACCATCAAAATATCAGATGATGGTTTTTGCCCCTTAACCTTTACACCGTATATATAAGCCTGGCCATGGTCCCTAAGGAAAAGTTTTTCGACTCCTTCAAACATCAACCCTCCCGAGCAACAATACACCTTTGAATTTTGGTAAACGAATCCCTCAATCATCCAATATTATTCTTCACTCATGATACATTCCGGGATGAGCACTCCTATTATTGAACCCCTCCCCTCGTCGAACATCATTCACATAAGTTCGGGTAGTCACAGTTGTATCGCAAGGTTAGTTCACTCGGGATTATATTCGAGACAGAACATTCATAAACATGTGATACGGACATATTTTGATGCTCACGCCGGTATGTATTATACTACTTACTATTATATATGATGCAAATTGTGATACGTAATAACACAAATCACCACGATGATGTGCTTGCGGGTGCGATTATCATGATTTTTTTATTAAAATAAGTATAATAATGGGCATAATAATCAGCGTGTCTCATTCTAATTCAAAACTACTCTATGCGTGATAGTATATGAGAATCCACTCCTGGTGGTGGAGTCCCACTCCGAGATTACCAATCTTTTCACGCTGGTGTCCGCCTTCTTCGACATCACGCCTGAAATCCACAGTGTCACCGACTGTCCAATAGCCGGAAATCATCACATCGTCTTTGTCGATTCCGTGGTCAGGTACCGTCTACCCCTACGCCTACCGTCTATTCCCAACTTTATACCATTTTTTCGCGCGAGTAATTGTAGACTCTGGAGTATTAACAACGAAATTAGCTTGAGGATCATCACGAAGCTGGAGTTTAACGAACAAAATAAGGTCGTAAGGCACGAGGATGTGTGGAGCCTAAAGGATTTGGTAGAGTCGATGCCGATAATTGGATGGTTGTACGCGGAGGTGGCAAGGAAGGCGGCGGGATTGATGACTAATGGTATCGTGATGTTGATACAGGAGTTGACCAAGACGTGGGTGGAATGAATGAGGGATTGTTTGCTGGGCGGGATTAGAACGTGGTGAAGGAGTTTATTAGAATAATTCATTTTGACAATGGCTATAGTAAATTGTAAATTTATTTCATCGGTTTTATGTTTTATCACTCTTTTTTTTTTTAGATATTTTTTTTTGGACGAATATTGCTAGATTCCACATACAGTATATCTTTATCTTCTTTATTAGTTATAAATGTTTGAAGAGGGTAGAAACTTGATTGCCACGGGGGTTTTTACAATAATTTAATTCTCCACCTTAGCTTTAATCACACATTAGGATCCACACGACTCTTTAAGTAATAGTATTATGTAAAATAATCAATTGGTCGGTCGAAATAAAGGTATTTAAGAGATGCGTTTATTTTTTGTTTATTGTGGATTGATTTATTAGATTACAATTCGACATGGCTCAAGGTGAGCGGAACACAGTAAAAAAAAAAAAAAAAAAGGTGTGTCGAATATAGAATGCCAAGTAAGAAATAATTATCAAGGTCGAAGCGAAGCTCAAGCGTGCACAATTTTAAACGGATGAGAGTATTTGAAGAGCTTTATGTTATCAGTGATGGTCTGAATAAAACGCACGTTCGATAAAGATGAACGAAAATTAAAATCGCTTCTCACGGAAATGCAAGAAAAAAAAAAGAACTCACCACTGCATAACTTCCGGCCTTAAAATCCGACGGCAAATTTAATGTGCAACTACCATGAGACAATTTCACATTCTTGGCAACTGTTAAAACTCGTTTCAATTCTTTCCCGCCAAGATCTTCAAGAAGATAAATGTCTGCGGTCTTAACACCTCCGAAATCTTTGTCGGACCATAAAATTTCTACTTTTGTGCCAACGGTCCAAACGGTTTCTGTGAGAGTAAATGTGAGGGTCGTGATTCGGAAAAGGGAAAGAAAGAAACTTCTCTTCTTTTCACCTTACCTGCCCACGGTTGTAGAATCTCACAGAAAACGTTGTTAACGGAGAAAAACAAAATGTAAATCAGGAAGAATATGACCTTTATTATTTTACTCATGTTTGGATCTTTCAAGGCTAAAAGAGAGCGTTGCGGTGTGCATACATTCTTAAATACTTTTTTTTAATTGAATTTTTCTCGATCACTTTCTCTTATAATGACCCCGGTAAAATCCAAATGTTTAAATGATAATGATAAAACGCGCCGCGCCCATAGAACATCGCACATACATCTAAATAGAATTAATCGTTTAAAGGAAACGCTAAACCAATCAATGGGTGCCATTTAAAAAGTAAATCTTTTCGTTCACGACTTTATTGCATCGCCATATTTGCGCGCACTGATGACATTGCATCATGAAATAGAAACCATTCGATCAA
The DNA here is from genome assembly GCA_910592055.1 of Acaulospora colombiana. NCBI lineage: Eukaryota > Fungi > Glomeromycota > Glomeromycetes > Diversisporales > Acaulosporaceae > Acaulospora > Acaulospora colombiana. The sequence continues at coordinate 11,138 of CAJVPT010003520.1, forward strand.
TTTTCCGATTAACATTGCGTGTGAGTCACGCCAAAAAGGAGAATCTGTTAATCAACATTCTCGTGTCGTTATAAATAGCAAAGGTGGGATCTAATTGGTATGATGAAATCATCCCTAATGAATAAGAAAGTTGGCGGTTGCGACAAAAGAAATCATTGTGCTGTATGAAATCTTCATATAATTAATTTATTCAAAAAATTAAATCAACAGTTTAAGTAACCAGTAACTTGTCTTTGTCACCAAACGTTTGAAGATAAACTCGTGGACACTCTCACACATGACATGCCTAATGCTATTAGGTTTAACTTTCTATTTGGTAACAAGTAAAATTATATGCTCCACGCACTGCACATAATAATGTAAAAAAATAATTACAGCACTGTGGTACCCTACGGTCCCAAAAAACCCATATGATATGCAAACCGCCAATCATTCCGCACAAAAAATTTCTCCCGTTTACGTCGTGTTTACGTCGTCGTTAATCATAAGTTTGAAAGATGCAGATGGAATATGAGATTTTAGAAAAAAATGATAGTTTCGAGGATGAAACCTGTGTGAAAGAATCATCCCATTTCGAAAAAGCATCGGAATTTTTTTCTTTGTTGCCTATTTTGCTAAAATCGGCCGATGATTCTGTACAATTGGACGAAAAGCAGGATGTTGAACAAGAGAGGAATTTAAGAAAATTGATTTCTTTGGTAAAATCCTCAAGGCTAATCATTCGATCGATTCTTTCGAAAAAGTTGGCGCTGGTCATCTAACAATTTTTTATGCGTGCCTGCGCATATATCCCACTTCCCGCAAACCCATGCAGATTGATCCATACCAAGAACAACCATTTCTTCTTGACCCGCATCTGGAAAATATGGTTAAGCCCATGATGGAATTACTTCGTGTCTACATAAAATCGGCCAATGTTCACGAACTGACGATCTCGAAAAACATCACGGATTACAAAGTTCAGGTCCCAGGAAAAGTGAAAAGATTGTTCATACTCATGTATTACATCATGAAGATTCGTGGATTCAAAACTGTTGGTAATTAATTATGCGCTGGCGAAAATTTTATGATCCATTTCTTTTCGAACTTCTCACCATTCATTCCTCTCTGAAATTTTGTGCCCGAACAATTTCAACAGTGAAGTTTTTTTCCCACGAAGTTTCAGATCTAGAACCAACTTTTTACTTCCTCGTTGCCTTGGATCCCAATGATTACACCGGGTGGGAGACTAGATATGTCCTGTTGATATGGCTGTCGCTTATTTGCATGATACCATTCGATTTGAAAACCGTGGACAGTCTGGCTGTTGCGGGGGGAAATAAGGTGAGGGTCTTGGATCGGTTCCTTCATGGCTATCTCGCGTGGTATAGGAAGGAGTTAAGATAATATTTTTTGATCTACAGTTTCCTCTGGTGGATCACATGATTGATCTGGCAAAATTTTACTTGAAAGTAACTGGTAAAGAAAGGGATGGTGCGGCGGTCTTTCTATCGCGACTGTTGACAAGGTCAGGAAGACGATTGGTTGCATTTATGAGACAACAAAGTTTTCTTCGGCAAATGATTTGGTGTATTAAACGATAGTGTTTTAATTGAAGGCGGGATATAGCCGAAATATATCTCGCCGATTACATTCAATGGGCGCAAGAAGCAGCTAGAAATAATAAGGATGTATTCACGGTATGGGATCAGGATATTATTTGGTTGACTATTTAATTAGTTGGTCATCCATTGCTATCATCACAATTATTATTATTATTATTATTATTATTATTATTATTATTATTATTATTATTGCTGTTGTTGTTACTATTCATCTTTGGAGCAATCGTTTCTAAGTTACATAATTGGCAATACTTTAGATCACAGGTATTCTTACATCCCTCTGCGCCATATACAAACTAGGGCAAAGACAGACCTTACTGCCAACATTGGACATCGCGTGGTCCTGCCTTTTCTTACTTGAGGATGATGGAACATTTTCCAAAAATACCCTTGTGAGGAAGATGTTGGTCAAGTTGGCTCAAAGATTCGGGTTATGCTATCTGAGGCCGAAGGTCGCCTCCTGGAGGTATAAAAGAGGTACGATGCTTTTGACATATGTATGCGCATATATAAAAAATCATCATGGGCTGTCATTTATCAAATACCGTTTTGATCTCAGGAAACCGATCACTCAAGGATAATTTGGGGGGAACATCAAAGACCGAAAGAATTGACCCTTCAAACATTCAAGAATCTTTGAAAGAAGATGTCGAGGATGAAGAAGAAGTCCCTGAACAGATTGAAGAGATAATTGAAATATTATTGAATGGGTTAAGGAATAAGGTAGTTTGATCATGTCATCTAAGAGTTCGAAGAATCGATTCGAGAATGCATTCACATTTTGTTCTGCTTTATTCGTGTTATAACAGGATACAGTGGTACGCTGGTCTGCTGCAAAGGGTTTAGGTCGTATTGCACAGCGACTACCGCAAGAACTTGCTGATGACATCATAGGATCTCTGCTTGAATTGTTCTCGGAAAATACTTACGTGCGTGATGGTGTGCTCGAATTATCAGCAGTGTCCGACAATACCTGGCATGGAGTGTGTCTTGCTGTTGCTGAATTGGCCAGAAGAGGTTTGTTATTGCCTGAGAGGTTGACAGAGGTTATTCCGTGGGTTAGCAGGGTAAGAATCTTTAAATACTTATCGTCCTCTTTTTTTCTCTTCGTTTGAATACTAAAATTACGATTTTATCTCTGTAGGCATTGAAGTTTGACCTGAAACGCGGGTCTCATTCAATTGGAACTCACGTTCGAGATGCAATGTGTTACGTGTGTTGGTCATTTGCTCGGGCTTATGCCCCCGAAGATCTTGCACCGCACGTAGCAGAAATAGCAAACAGTCTCGTCGTCGTTTCTTTGTTTGATCGTGAAGTTAATGTCAGGCGTGCCAGCAGTGCAGCATTCCAAGAAAACGTCGGGAGGTTGGTTAGTAGATTTCCTATATGCATTTTTATTTTTACTTTTTTGAAAAGTCCTTTTAGACATTACCATTCGTTTTTATTGCTACTTAGGGCATCTTCCCGCATGGCATAGAGATCGTCACCACGGCTGATTACTTTACTGTGGGCAACAGGGTAAATGCGTTCCTCGAAATAAGCGTAAAAATCGCCGAGTATGCACCTCTTTTCTCCTCGTTGAAATTCCTTCGGATCCCGTGTCTTTTAAATGATATATTTGTGTCCTTTCTTTTAGATTTGTAGAGTACAGATACCATATTATTGATCATCTCAGTACCATTACAATATCGAATTGGGATAAAAACATGCGAGTTTTGGGATCAAAGGCCTTGCACAATTTAACGCGTCTCGACCTCGGTTATATCGTCGACAGAGTTCTTCCACGTTTGGTGTGTTCACTTCTCAAGAGACATTATTCCTTTGCACATACTTATCATGGCATATTTTGATTTTCAAGATATCTCAAGCCACTTCCCCCGACATGCATACGAGGCATGGCGCATTATTGGCAATCGGAGAAGTGTGCCTTGCGTGGTCTGAACTACAAGGAGCCGACAAGAGTTGGTTAAAAAAACATGATTCCCTAGTAACAGTAAGTACTCTAATAATCTTCTCTTACTAAGTCGGTATATTTGATCCGAATAATTAATATTACAAAAATAGGATGTATCAAATATAATCGGGTCCCTTCCTAGAAAAGTGTTCACTGAATTCGGCTCAGAGGTTACAGTTCAAGCGGCGTCCACTTATATCGCATGTTTGGCTAAAGCTGGATGGCCCGTGACAGAAGAAATAGTGGGATTATGGAAAAACGTGGTGTACGATCTACTGTCGCGTAAGGACGAAGCTGGACAGGAAATTGCCGTGCGGGCGGTTGAAGCACTTGTGGTTCAATACGGAATAAAAGAAGAGGAGATTCTCAAATATTCTTTCAATTATCGCAATTCTTATTATTCGCT
>CAJVPT010003521.1:0-15097 GCA_910592055.1 Acaulospora colombiana
TAAATATATAAATAAATTTACCTTTGTTTGAATCATAAATTTCTTTAAACATAATAAAAATGCTTCTTTAATACTTTCACTTAAATGGATACCCCACAGTTGTATAAAGTCTATTATTATACTCTGCATTCTCCAATCTTTATCAATAAAATGTATAGTTATGTCTAAAAATGCTTTTATTGAAACTGATGTCCAAATATCAAATATAAATGAAATATGACTTTCTATTTCTTGCAATATCTTTTGAATTTTTTCTTGATCATTTAAATAAAATCCATTATACAGGTCTTAATAGAAATAGCTGATGGTATTTTTGTATCTGGTACTAATGTTTGTATGAAAATAAGAAAAGCTAATTCTTGGACAACTGTAAAAGGTTACTGATTGATAACAATCCATTAAATAAGTTTTTTTTTCATTTTTGTTGAATTATATTTTCACTATATATAAATATAAAAAATTAAAGTATTTTTTTTTAAAAATTTAAAAATTATTTGAAATTATCTTCGTTTTAAAAAAATTGACAATTTCAGTGTTTTCAGTTATTATATTTAATTTTGTCAGGTGAGTTTTTTCAAGATATTTCATTAGATTAGAAGTACTGCCTTCACTACAAGTATATATTGTTCTGCAATATTTACAGATAGCTTTTTTGTTCTCTTTAAAACTTGTACTCCTTGTGAAGTGTTCCATACTTTACTTCTAGAAATTGTTGAGATTACTGAGACCAATTCTGATGGATTGCTTGTATTAACATTTTCAATATTGATATTATCATATCTAGTTAAACTACAACTTTCATTATATGTAAACTGTATGCTATCAAATGAGTTTTTGTATTCCATTTTTTAAAAAAATAAATTAGTAAAAGCAAAGAATACAATGAAAGTAATTAAGCAGTAAAACTAAAATATCATAAAGAAATGGTTAAAAAATCATCAAGAAGAGCAAGTATTGAATTTTTTTTAACTTGCCTTTTATATTATTTTTTTTAAAAAAAAAAAATTTTTTTAATTTTCTAGATAGTCCGATTTTAATTTCTTAGATAGTTCAATTTTAATTTCCTAAATAGTTCAATTTAATTTTCTAGATAGTTCACTTTAAATAAAATTTAATAATTATATAACAATTTATGTGAACTGGTGCATATTGATTTGAATTATATCAAGTTTGATTTGAATCTGATCAGATTTGATCTGAATCCAATTTGAATTTGATAAATTTTGTAAATTTAAAATCCAATTCAATCTGAATCTGATTGGATTAAAAATTTTGAAATTTGGTTTGATCTGATTCATATCTGATTCACAGATCAATTGAATTTGGATCAAAATTGTGAACACTACAAGTAACATAAAATGACTTAGATAATTATATAAGATAGTTTATTAAAAACATGAATAGCAAATTTATAGCTTATTAATAGACAAAACAAAATAGGATTTTGATAAATGGAATCAACAGATTCAAGATCAATGTAACTATATATGGGATTTATTATGAGAAAGAATAAAGAATAAATATGCTTGGGATATCTTCTTTAAAGATTTTTAAGAAAGAAACTTTCTTATCAAATTAATCAATAAAGAGTTACCAATACTTCTCAAACTGGCTATAAGAAGACAATATTTATATAAACAAGTAGAAAGTATAGCATGTAAATAACAAGCAGAAACAATAGAATACTTACTAAAATATCTAGCATATAAAACTCAATAACAGGAAATATAAAATAAAGAAATTAAAGGTATTCTAAAAGACTTTTGAAAACTTTTACAAAATAGAAAAAAAAAGATAGAAGAGAAAAAAATAAAGCTTCAGGTTGAAAACAGAATAGAATTAGGAGAATTGAACAAACATATAGCCAGGTTTATAGAAGAGACTATAGAAACAAGCCAGAATATATTAAACTTCTACATAAGACTAATATGAAGTGATCTAATATTGAAAATGTTAAACCTAAATTATTGTCAGAAAAGAATAGATAAAGAAGCCTGAAAGTAGATAACAAAAATGTAGAAGAAGGTTTGCAATCAATTCTGAAATAAAATCTGAAATAAAAGGTATTCAAGAATCATCAAGTAATAACAAGCACAAGAGATCTATAAAGAAAACAAAATAAGAAAATCAGTCAGTTCTTTAAATCAGAATGACAAAATTACAATTATAAAAAGGTCCTTATTGAAAGAAGAAAAACTAGAAAATGAGGGTCTGAAATAAATTTTCCTAGAAGAAATAAAGTATGAAATAAGATTATTAAGGTTTTAACTTCTGTTAGCAGTAATGATCTATAGATAATGAAATTAGTAGTTGAAAAGGTTTCACCTGAACTATTAATGAAATAATAAATCACTTCCAAAGTTACATTTAGAATAGTAATAATCAAAACAAGTAAGCTAATTAAAGTTTTAGTTTTTATGATATATTTTGTATGTATAGTATACTAATGTTTAATAAAACATATATAATTAGCTTAACAGAGGATAAAAAAAAAAAAAAAAACTATTATAAATAAAGCAAAGCAAATATTCTATATAATAAATAAAGAAAAAGATAATATTATTAATATACTAATACAAATGGCAAAAAAATATGAAACAGATAAGTTATAGACTATACAACAAATTGTTTAACAAAAGATATGACCATCTATAATAATATAATGATAACTACTTTAGAAATATATATTATATTAAATAATATCATTATTAATTCCTAGAAATAGATAAAATAACATTTCACAAAAGGTGAATTCTAATACAACATATCACCTATTTTTTATATAAGAAAAGGAAAAAAAAGAGAATCTTTTTCAATCTTATATAAAAAATAGATATTTGAATATAATTAAAGAAAATTCAAGACCTGTGGATCTATAATATAGTGGTAGTGCTCCCAGGTCACAATCACAGGATCCAGAGTTCAATATTACATAAGAATCAAATAAAAATAAGCCAGTGATATTACAAAGATCTCATTTATCTTATTATAATAATCTAGTATTTCAATAAGTCATAAACAAGGATCTGATTACTTATCGTGTTCATAACAAGATAAAGAAATTAGCCTGGTATGTATGTTGAAAAAATAAAACAGGTTTTAAATAATATTAATCTAATTGATATAATATTTTTAATACAAAAATTGATCTTTGCTTAAGTAGCCAAGTTGAGTAGTAAAGTATTTTCAATAATCAAGAAAAATATATGACAGGTTTCTACAAGAAATAAAAATGAGTTGCACAATACTATAGTAATTAAAACAAGATAGGTTCTCCTATAAAATCTCATACTAATAGAAGTCATAAAGATCCTGTATAAAAGACTTTTAATACTGGCGGTGTTGGATATCTTAGGAAAGTTGTTGATATATTAATCTCTTATATAAAGAATAACAATAAATTGTCTGTTAGACTATAGTTCTAAGAAGTGTTGCTTAATTGAGGAAATTTAAAATAATGAATAGTATTTTATTAAATTGATAAATTAAAATATTTTTCAGATTCTCTAACTTTGTTAAGGGTTATAAAAATTTCTACATTAAATGGTCATATAGCTCCTCTATCCTGGTTGGATGAGATGTAAATAGATGTCTCTTGTATTATTTGTTGATCTGTAATTCCTTAAACAATATGGATAATTATTCATTTCAGTTGTTCCTAAAATCTATTTTAATAATTAATAAAGGTTTTGAAGCTGATACAGAAATAAGCTAGTGTGTTTAAAAAAAAAAATTAAAGAAAATTCAATAAGAATGTAATTCACTCTAATAAATCAATATTGAACAATGAAATAACAATAATAAAAGATTAAAAACAAAAAAAAATTGAAGTGAAAATACTTAAAGGCAAAATTGAAGGTCATAATATAAATAAGTGCAGCTTCTATATAATAAAAAACAAGCAAGCAGCCCTAGTACTAAACCTTTATTTTATAAACAAAAAGGATAAATACAAAACAGAAGAAATATCAGCTAATATTCTAGAAAACAATAAAAAAAAGGTTAAAATATACTTGAGTAGCCTACTAAAATTGTCACAGAACAAGTACAACTTTCTTCAAAAAGAATTTATTAATAGAAATAAATGATTAAGTTTTTATTTGGAGAAAAAAGAAGATCTTCTCAAGTATATAGAAGAAATAAATAGAAAAGAAAAGACTTTACTTTATAACAACTTGAAAACAAAATCAATAATCAAATACAAAATACAGAAATATTATATTAGACAAAAAGATCTTCTGATTAATAAAAAAAAAGAGGAAAAAGATATATATCATGTTAGTTTAATAGATATAATATACAAAACTCTACTTATCTTATAAAAAAATATTTTAAAAAATATAATAAGAATCAAAATATAAATATTTATAAGGTTAAAACAAAAACAAGAATCAAAACTTATATCAAGTAATATAGTTACTAGAATATAAACCTAGAAACTATATGAATAACTTTCCTAAAAACAGAAACTACTAGGGTTATCTTTTTAAAGAAAGAATTAACAGACAAAGAAATTAATATTATTCTAATAGAAGGAAACCAAAACTTTACAAGACTACTAGATACTAATAAGATCTATTAAAATTTAATAATCAAAGTATTAAATGATACAGAAGTAAAAGCATATTATATTTTAAGAAATCTTTTTATATTTAAAAAATAGAACTTTATAGTCATATATTTTGCAATAAGAGAAGCTTTTAACAAAGCCTGTAAACAATATATTCTTTTGTATAGGCTATATCTATCATGAAGTATAAAGAATACAATAATAGAAAACAAAAAAACTCTTGATACAAAAAGAAAAAAAATTAAAGCACAAGATACAAAAGTTAAAACAGACAATAAGGCACTTATAGACTTATTATTTAATAATAAATTAATAAGTTTCTTTTTTTATTTTAGTAAAAACTATCTATTATCAAGAAAGTTACTTTCAAGAAATTCATTTTAAAGAAATCAAAGAAGATTTCATAAAATATAAACTAAAAGTATATAATAAAAAAATAATTAAAAATATAAGAATCAAGTTATAAGAAATAATAGAAAACCTTTTTTTTTTTTTTTTTTAAAAAAAATCCATCATCAGACTGACATGGCTTATCTTTATTGTGTATTTAAAATATTATACAATTTCAAAGATTTTCACATGACAGCTCATCCATCTTAGAAGTTTAACTTCTCTAGATGCAACTTAGGAGATGATATTTTGCTCTCTTAATAACTTGAATTATTCTTTAGTTATTAAGTTCATTGCTTACAGGTCATCATTGTAATGAAATAATAGAAAACCTATTGATAACCTAAAATATAATTAATATAAAAGTTTGGATAAAAATGAGTCAAATATAGAAATAGAAAATGAGAAAGAATTTATGAATCTATATCATAGTAATAGTACTTCCAAGTTGCAATTACAAGGTCTAGAGTTTAATATTATATAAGAATCAAATAAAAATAAGCCACAAGTAGTACAACAATATCATCTATTCCATAATGAGGATCAAGTGCCCAAAAAGGCAATAAGGATAATTTATCCCTTTTCTATGACCATAATAAGATATGATATAAAGCAAACAGGTTTCAAAAACAGGTTAAAATAAGTAAGTGGTACAATATCTCCATATAGAACTAATTATTTGGCTACAATATAAAAAAAGGACTTGATCACTTATATAAATAATTAGATATATCCATAACAAGATAAAATATGCTTTAAAAACAAAAAATTAAGTGATACAATGTCCTTTATACAAGATTAAACTTCAATTAAGTAACAAGATAAATTGAGACACAAAACAAGCTATTAAATAAAAAAAAACTCTAAATACTAATGGGATCTTCTTATAAAAAAGATCTTCAATACTAGTAATTCTTAATATCTTATATAAGTTTTTGGTATATTAATTTTCCTAACAAAGGGATATCAACAAGTCATCTAATAAGCCAAAATCCTAAAAAGTACTATTTTCAAAAATAGATTTAACAGTGAGGTTACTTTAAAGTTTAAATATATAGATTCTCAAACTTCTATAACTTAGTTAAAATTAAAAGACAGTTTTATACTAGATGGTTATATAGTTACCCTATTCTAATTGGATAAGATATAAATAAATATCCATTGTATTATTCATTAATTTACAAATCTTTAAACAGTATAGATAATTATTTATTTTAATTGTCTTTAGGACATATATTTATTATAATAAAACACACAAACTGGTACAAAAATGAGCTAACATTTAAAAAAAAAAAGAAAACAGGAAGATCTGCTATATTGTATTTTAGTTAACTTAAAAAAATCAAATAGTAAAATAATTAGATTAGAAGATAGGTTAGTTATCAATAGATAAATATGATATAAAAAAAGAGAACAAATCACTTTTAAAAAGGCATATCCATTGTCCAAGATAATAAGAGAAAAAATGAGTTTAGGTTATATCTAGTAGAAATCTCAAAAAAAAGGCAATTATTAATAAAAAAAGAAGCTCAATTATATGCAATTAGATAATTTAAATCTAGAACTATTTTTACAAAACAAAAAAATTGACTTTATAAACAAAAAAAGAAAAGATAAAAACAAATAAAGTAATGATAGAGAAAAAGAAAATGATAATAAAAAAAGAGTAATAAGAATAGGTACATATAATATCAAGAGTATTACTAATAAAATTAATTAATATAGTCTTATAGAAGATATACTATATGTGAACAAGAAATAGATATAATAAAACTATATAAAATCAACTTAATATATAATAATACAAAATAGATCTTTATAATCAAAAAAATATAAACTCTTTTATAGTATTAACAAAAATATTCTATATAATAAAAGAGTAAGTTTACTAATAAGAAAAGGTCTTGAAAAACAAGTAGTATCAATAGATAAAACAGATAACTATATGGTCATTATAAATTTGTTAATAAGAAAAAATAAAATTTGTATTATATAGGTTTATATTCTATCAAATAGATATACTGATATAAAAAAGTGTAAAATAAGCTAATAAGCTTTATTAGAGAAAAATATGAGTATTGTTTTCATATAATTATAATGTATAACTTCAATACAATATATAATCTATCAGAAAATAAAGCATTATCTGCAGTAGTAACCTGCAGGCAATGAAGTTAACAGTTGGAAGAGTCTTTATCTGAACTGCTAATAGAGCGATAAATCACTCCCAAAGTTGCACTTAGAGTTTTAATAATACTTAAAATAGAGACGAGTGAGTTAGGTAGAGACTTAGCTTTAATGATACATTTTGAATATAAAGTATACATAAGTTTAATAAAGCACACATACCTAGCCTGACAAAGGGTTTAAAAAAAAAAGAAAATAAAGTATTCTTTTTAAATATATTTCAGAAGCTCTTAACATCTAAAAATTTTTTTATTCAACTTTCTTGACAAATAAGATTTTTTAGACATATAAGCAATATAGAAAAAAAAAATAAAACCCATACAAGGCAAGATATCATAAGTAATAGAGAATAGATTTTATCTGAATATTATAGGGCTTGACAAAATATACAATTTTGCAATTTGGCAATCAAGATATAAAAGAGGCAATCAGAAACAATTACATTATATTTTTAGTAACTTTACAAAATGATAATCTATTTACAAGAAACAAGACCATCAGATACTATACAACAATCAAAATATGAAAGATCAATTTAAAAGAAATATCTTCTTAACAATAATAAACCTTTCATGAAGGTCTAAATCATAAGTTTAAAACTTTATTAAATTATATACTTAATAAAAATCTAATAAAGATAAAAAAAACTACAAACAAATAAAATTTGAAAAGTTTTTAAAGATCTAATTTGTAGTGTAGCTTTTAACAAATTAGTAATAAAAAATCAAGCTTCAAATAAGAAGAAGCAATACAAATATAGTCTAGAATTCATATAGTATAAAAAGGCTCTTAAATTAAAAACAGTTATTAAAAAGCAGAGATATAAAAAAAAATAACAAAAGTGTAGAAGCATAGTATAGCTATTGAGAAATATAATACTATTTATAATTAATATTACCAGATAAAAAGCTATTGTATTTAATTTAGTATTTCTAATATTTCATGAATATCCTTAAAAAAGATATTCAAGATGTGATAGAAGGGTTCAAGTTTGTATGCCAAAACTTAAAAGTTAAAAAAATAAAAAAGAAAATTAAATTGGCATTAAAACAAAGATATAATAATCTCAAATACAATTAAAAGAAAGTGTTAAGTACACTAACAAATAATAAAAAAAATAATAATAATACTTGATAAATTAAGATTAAATAAGAAAGTATGGAATATATAACAATAGACAAAAAAGAAATTGAAAAAAAAATAAAACAATATTATTAAAAGATCTTCAAAAAGTGAGATACCAACTTTATTAATTTTACTGAAATATGAAAAAAAGAATATAATTTCAAATAGTATATTCAAGATATATGGTATAATAATTTTCTAGAGTCAATTATATACAAAAAATTAAAAGAAACACTTTATATACTTTCAAACAATAAAGTTCTAAGAAAATCCTAAATTAGTTATAAAATGCTAAAAAAGTTGGATCAAAAAGGAAAAAAAATATTTATAAAAGATACTAAATATCTTCTTAAGTTAAGAAGTTATACTTATAAATTAAAAGCAAAATCATATATATATAATAGCTAAATAAAAACTATGTAAATGTGAACTAGTAAACACAAGATCAATCATATTATTAGAAGTTATCAGAAAGTGTTTTGTCAAAGTTCTAATCACTAGAATAGAAAACATCTGTAAAATCAATAATATTCTTAGAGGTTTCAATTATACAGGATTACTAAAAGAGAGTATAATAGAACTTATTCAAATTTGCAATAATATTTGTAAAGATATAAAAGAAAATAAAAAAGAGTTATGGAAAAAAAAAAAAACTCTTTTTACTAATCCTCTAATCATATACAAAAAAAATACTCACAAAAAGTTTTATACTTCCTTATTAATAAAGTCTTTATACTTTCATTAAAACAACTTGAAGTTTGTCTTCATTTATCTTTCCTACTCTCCCTTACTTGTTTATAAACTTCTTTAATAAAAACTTGAGTCTCTAGTAACCAGAAAGGACTTAAATATATACTTCCTCTACTAAAGACAAGAAGGTTCTAGGAAGTAAAAGAACTGACAAATAAAGTATCATCTTACAAAGCTGAAAGTAACAAGAAACAGAGGTTCTAGTGATAGGAGAAGACTTAATTTCCATCTTCTTATATACTATCTTATATGCTCAAAAGTGCTTACTGTTTTTTACAGTTTTCTTAATCCTGTATTTTTGATAGCATAACGTTACCTGGCATCTGATTGGTTGATACAAAATATATTAGTAGCTGAATATAAACAAGCTCCTATTGATCACCTCATATATTCCAATGATGTCATTGATAATTAAAAGAGAAATCAAGGATATAAACTCCTTCACTCCTCCAAATAAAGTTTAACTGAAGCAAAAAAATCATGAGACCATTAGAATGGGCACTAAATTCCCTAGATAGTGAAAAAGTAGTTATTTGTTCAAGTCGAGACCTTCAACTTCTTATTATTTCAATCAAGCAAAGTACACAAATGAGGTGATTTTCTTATTCCAGTTAGGCTGTAAGACTGAAAAGCAGAGAAATGTAAAACACTGCTCTTCTTTAGGATTGAAAATGCATTTTCCCAGACATTGTATAATAATATCACAATCAAAACAAATATCAATAAAATTCCTTTAACTAGATGTGGCTGCTGAAAAATATCAGAAGTTACTCAATAAGACTAAAAAGTTACATAAGAACTTGGTGTCATCTTCTTTTGTGTGGATTAATACAAAATCAAGATTGAAAGAAAGAAAGTATTGAATAAGACACTGGATCTAAGTAGGTGATAAGTACTTAAACAGTCATAAAAAAATAATCAAGAGCATAAATGGATAAGTTCTTCAGATAGTAAGGAAGAAGAAAGATATCCCAGAAGAGTTGACTTCTAATGAGAAGAAGTTTTTTAGCAAAAGTTCTTTGAAGAATATAAAGTATTTTTAATTTTTTTTTTTTTATTTTTATATAGTGCATTTGCATATTTTTAGATATTTACCTTTTCTTTTATTTTTTCTTTCTCTTTTGTAGTTTCTTGAATTCAGTTTCTTGAAGAATAATAAGTAGCGACAACCTACTAACAATGATAGGTAAGTTAGAAAGGTTTTCACTCAAAACTTAGTCTGGAATGAAATATTATTCCCAAGGTTGCACTTAAAGGCTAAAGCTCTTTTGAGAATCGAAAGTCATTGCTGAGTATATCAATATAAGTCTTTTAGTTTAGTCATGATACAATTGTCATATACAGTTGCTTCCAAAAGTTTGAGTCCACTTACTAAGTTTTTATTATAAATTTCAACTTTGACAATTTTTAAATCCTTAATTATACAACCAAAAATTATAAAATTTATATATATTATATCTTAATACTAGTTTTATTTATTATATTTTTTTCAAAAATTTTTGATATATAATTTTTAAAGTTTTATTATTGTTAAAAAATTTCTTTCTTTATCAAATTTTTACTTTTGAAGGATTTTGATTGGTTGTTATTGTAAATTATATGATAATTAATAAAAAAATAAAAATATTTAGCAATAATAAAACTTTAAAATATATTAATAAAATTTTTTTTTAAAAAATAAAAGAAATAGAATAAGTGTTAAGATATAATATATATAAATTTCATAATTTTTGACTATATAATTAACGATTTAAAAATTGTCAAAGTTGAAATTTATAATAAAAATATAGTAAGTGGACTCAAACTTTTGAAAGCAACCATATCTATTAAAAATATAAAATATTATATCTTAAATCTAATTTAGAATATTTAATTAAAACTTTGTTTTATTAATTTAAATTAATTTAATAAATTCTTATATTTTTTTAAATAATATAGTTCTTTAACTAATAATATATAAAAATAAGTTAATTATTATTAAAAAAATTTGAGTTATAAATCTTTTTTTATTAATTCTTTATTTGTATACAAAAAAGATATTTGTAAAAAAATTTATATTTTTTTGCTAATAAAGTCTTAATACTAATTTCAAAGCAAAAACTTGATTTTTAATAATCTAAAAAAATTAATTATTTGCTTATATAAAAGTAATATTCTTTTTTTCTTTTCAGGAATTTTGGATATTTATATAGTTTTAATCTTCTAAAAAGTTGAAAAAGCCTATTTCAGCTTTTTTATATCTTGGGATTGTTTTGTTAGTAGGTAGGAATTAATTCATTATTTAATTGATAACTGCATTAAAATTACCTATAATTATAATTTTAAAGTAATCCCTTTACTTATCTAAAATTTTATTTTAAAGTAGCTATTATAACCATCTATTTTTAGCTTTCTTAGATGACAGATATATTTGATAAATATAGATTTTACTTCTTGTTGATAAAAAATCAACATCTATTATGTAGCTTTCTATTCTCTCAATTGATTTTAGCTTTTTTTTTATATTTTTATTAATAAAAAATTACACTTCAGACTCTTTGAGCTTTTCATTATTACAATTATAAAAGAAATTTTGTGTTTGCTATAGATTAAAAGCAAAATCTGCTGTTTTTTCTATTAGCTTAGTTTCACAGATTCCCAGAATATCTATGTTAAGTTTTTGAATAAGTTTTTATAGTCTTTATTGATTGAAACTAGTATTAATATTTCTAATATTATATATTTCAATTGTAATAATATTGTCTAATGTAAAGTTATCTATAGTATAATTATTATATAATATCCATTTTTTGTTTATTTTTCCAATAGTATTCTTTTTGATTATATTTATAAAGTTGTCAAGTAGCATAATATGTGTTGTATTAAAGGAGGTTATATTAATATCTGCTATTGTCTTAGTGATTATATTTTTTTTTTCAAATGAGTTAATTCCTTTTGTAAATCAGATTCCCTCTTGATATACCTTGATTGGACTAATGCTACTTTTAAAAGCAATTGCTCTATTATCTCTCTTTTATCCTATTTTGATTATTTGTATTTTCCTAAATTAAATTTATTCTATTATTCAATTGTTTAAGGTTGTCCAGGATCTGATGAATTGAATCTTGATCACTTTTACTTTTAGGATAGAAGCTTTCAGATTTGTTACATATTTTTTGTCTATTGCAATAATTAACAGATTCTTTGTTACTACTAGTAGCAAAGTGTTTGGAGATTTCTGTTTTGTTAATAATGAGCTTATTATTTTAGAAATTGTATTTTTTTTCTCTTCTATCAAGATATGTCCTTTCCTTAATCTCAATTTTTGATTCGTCCACCAGTGTTGTATATCAGTTGAACCTTATATTACTTTTGATATCAGTTTGTTCCATTTTTATATTATCAGTTTGTTGTTTATTTAACTATATGGATTTACTATTAGATTCTTTATTGAAATCCTATCTTTCTTAAGAACACTTTTATTCTTGTTTAAAGTATTCTTTTATACTTCATGTAAGTTTGTATCCATAAATACAAATGTGTTATTTTAAGTTATTGTTAAGATCTTATGCTATTGAAAAGCAAATTATAGCATAACCTCTTCTTTTAAGTGTATGTTAATTTCTAAGGATATAGCATGCTTTAGCCTTAGTATATTTAATTGCTCTTGCAATTAGTTCAGTAGTAGTATTATGTATTTCATATAATTACAAGAATTATGCATTATGCTGTTTGATAATTTTGTTGATTTCTTCATTATTAGGTTTATTTTGAGAAAAAATGACTAATAATTTCTGCTCTGATATAGAACATCCATTTTTTTTCAAGGTTAGTATATTGTTTATAAAGAATAATATGTATCTTGATTCTGCATTGTGATTGTAAGTGATTATAAATATTGATGTTTGTTGTTTGTCCATATTGATTAAGAATTGTCTTGATTTTTTGATATACTGTAAGTAATTTCAATCGATATCTATCAAGGTAATCAACAGTGATGTTTCTTTTTTCTCCTTTGTTTTCTGAAACACTTTTTTGTTTGATAGTTTACTAGAGCTTAACTATTTGTTTATTTCTAGAAGTATAATAGTAAAATTATCTTTCTTCTTTTTATTGATTTTTTTAAGATATCTTAATGTATCTTCTTTCTCTTCAGTATTAATTTAGGTTCAATATTTCACAACTCTTTCTGCTGATCCTCTGACCACATACAAAAAAGTCTTTCACAAGAGGAGTTTTATCCCTTCTTACTAATAAAGTCTTAACACTCTCCTTAAACCAACCTGAAGGTAATTTTCAGGAGCCATCTTACTTTCCCTCCCTCCTTGTTTGCATCTTATTTCACACAAATCTAAACCTCTTGTGGCCAAAAAGGCTGAGCAACTATTTTTCCTACTAATGGCAAAAAGATTCTAAAAGAAAAAAGAACTGGCATATAATCACTTCACACTGTAAAAAAACACTATATAGTCTTGTGTTGATACAAGCGACTTAACTTCACCTTTTGTTACCTCTAGTGGACTATAAGAGTGCTTGTTTCAAGGTCTTTCTGGAGAATTTTGCTTATCTCAGTTTGACCCTGAATTTTGAGTAGCACAAAGTTTCTCACACTATGGTTGGACACAACTATACACATCAGGAATAAGAAGTAAACAAGCTTCCATTGGTTACTTAATGTGTTCGAATGCATTTCCTTAGCTCCATAAGAATCTAAGGTCCATTATAAGTTAAGTGGAGATTTGTAGATAGATAATGAACACTGTCAACTCCTATATCATTGATGAAGTGAAAGAGAAGAAACATATCCCCCTCCTCACTCAACTAGGAAAATAAATAAAAACAAGACTCAAGGAAATACAGAACAAGAACAATGCCTTAAAAGTGTTACACCTATCTTTTATTACAAGTTTATTGAAAGATCAGGGAGATCTTAGGATCATTCATACCTAATTATCAATACCAACTTGCCGTTGCTGGACCAGAAATGCTCGAAGAATGTGCCAGGACTGTAGACAATGGTTCAATCTCTATAGATGGTAATACTTTGAAAAAAACAGTATGGCATTTATCAAGTCTGCCAGGGTGTATGTCAGAAGTATCAAGATTCTCCTTTCTAGGATGGAGCTATCGCAATGGTAAAGAAGAACAGACTGGCAGACGACAGATCCCAAACTTCCCCTTTTTTATCACCTCCCCTATGTCCTAGAGCCCTCACAAAATCCAGACTTGTTATTATTTAGAAAAACATTCATAGAAAATTTTATACTAGATAGGATATGAAAGAAATGAAACCGGAACTGGTAGACAATAATTGAACATAATCAAATCATTTTCCTCAATTCTCCAGTACCTTTTCTATAATGCAAAATCTTCACCTTATTTAAGCCTGTACAGCCTTACTCTCTTACTTATAAGAATAGTTAGTTTGAGAAGTTTGGTAGGATATCGAACATAAATTTGTCAAGTGGATCTTAAACTTCGACAAACCTTAAGAATAGTAGAACACAACTAGGAACACAACTTTTCTTTTTTTTTTACTTTTTTCTATACATATTTGAAATTTATTTCAGTATTAGTGAGGTTATACACTAATTCTCTGCTCTTTAAAGAGGTGGCCTAGTCACAAGATAAAGTGATCCTTAAAGAAGATCTTTTATTGTTTTTACTTTATTAGATAAGAAAATTCAGATATATGGTATTTGAGTTAAACTCAATTTCTTCTATCTATAAGTTTCAATAAAGTATAGCAAAGCCAGTATTTAAAAAAAAAAAACTTTTTTCTCTTCACAGCAAAATATTATCTAAGCATTTCCATTGATAAATTCTTTTATGAAGAGGTAAAAGTCTTTTAATAAGCTTAATGTGTTCTGGAGATATACTATTTGTTCTGTTTCAATTTCTCTTGGAAGTCTTGAGATAAATACATTCATTTTGAAATCTCTATTTTTCTTGATATGGTATAGATTAGTACTGGATATTTTTCTATTTCTTGTTTTATATATTTGCTATTTAGCTATATTATTCTTTCTAATTTTTTCATCAATAACTTCTATTTTAATTTTGTCTTCTAGTTCTTTGTTTCACATTTTGACTTCA
>CAJVPT010003522.1:0-15092 GCA_910592055.1 Acaulospora colombiana
TATCGAGTCTGCTGATTATTTTGGGAAGTGGTGTGAGTTTGGTATTTCCTGTTTCAGTGAGGCATATGTTGCCCACTATTTTTGCAGAGTGATGGGTACTGAAAATGGTAATGATGTGATCAATCTCCTCTATTCGTTCACTTTGGATTGTGAGAAGTCCTTTGAGGGAGTTGAGTGCCTTGGTGAGGAAGGTGATTTTTTTTCCTATCGAGTCTCCTGATAGTAGGTCTGCTTTGATTCAAAGTTTGATTCTCTCTCTACCATACCTAGTGTTTCTATCGAATAGTGAGCGGGGTCTCAGTCTGCTCCCTTGTCTTGGTTCTTTTTCCGCACGTTTTTCTTGGGTTTGCCAGTCTTACTCCTCTTGGAGAGAGGTGTTGTCATCGAAATCTATCTCTATATCTGAGTCATTGACTCTTGCTGGTCTGAGGTTGTCGGTTGCCATTCCTTTGTCCTTTGCTAAGGGGTCATTGTCAGTTTTGCATTGTGTTTTTTCCATATTGTGCTTTGCCTTGTTATGTGTGTTTTGCTCCTCTTCTACCTGTTCGCTCCAGGTGTATTGAGTTCTTTCATTGTTGGTATCTTCTGTAGTTCCAGTGATAGTATCATTATCTTTAATTATTGTTTATAAGATGTTAAAGAGTGGAGAAATAGTTTGTTTTTGCGAAGCTGTTTGTTTGGTATTGGATTTCTTTTCTAGTTTTTTGTGTATTTCTTTGCTAATAGGACTGGCTGTGCCCCTGGTGAGCTTGTCGATATTGTAGTTAGGCCTGCTGGTTAGGTATTGTGGTCTTTTGGGTCTCTCCATTTTTCAACTGTTTCTTGCATTTTTATGGTTTATGCTACTGCACTATAGGAAAACGGGAAAGAGTTGATTGTATATTCAGACATATGAAATGGTCAATAAAAGCTTGTTTATTAATCTTTCCAACATGTTTATTATTAACCAATTAAAATCAGCAAAATTTGTGCCATTCAAGAATTCAGGGTCAAGCTGAGGTAGCAAAATTTTAGGAAACAATGAAGTGGTAACTCTTAGAAACCATACAGTTAATTAAAAAGAAAAATTGAGTCCTTTAACTAAAAGAAAACCTCTAATGTATTCTGTTCCTCCACTTCAGGAGAGTGATAACATGCATTTCACTAATATTCTTTTTTCTTTAAAAACTTTTTTGCCATCTGTAAAACTAAACTTTATAAATTATAAGAGTTCAGTTTGTCTGAAAATAATTGTAAATAAAAGGAAAAAGTAAAAGTAATTTCTAGAGATAATCTTTAGATTGATTTAAGAATAGTGTCAAAACTTTGTTAACAAAGAAGTATAAAACTTTTTGCAAATATCTTTTTTATATGTAATCAGAGAATTAGTGGAAAGAGTATATTTATAAATAGTAATATATTTAAGATTGGTTCTAATAGGTATATTGTTTTAGTTTTAAAGGTTTTGGTTATTTCTTTATATACAATATAAAAAATTAATAGCTAAAATATAACCTGTTATTGATAAAATCCTAAATAATAGTTCAAAATTTTTAAATAAAGGCAAAATAATATTGATATAATATCCATAAGCAGTATTCAATAACAAATTTATTGGCACTAATCCAGAAATTTAACTAAAAATATAAAAAATACTTGTTACATTATTCTTATCTTGAAATTAATACAAATATAAACTACTAGTCTAGAATTTTTCTTTGAAAACAATATTTATACTATATCGATACTTGCAAGTAATATCTTATATTAATATGAACTTATTTGTATTAGTCTAGGATTATTTATTAAAGATATATAATATACTTAACTGATACAGTATATAAAAAACATATTGATTTAAAATTTTATCTACTTACTTTTTGCAAAAAGAAATCAGTGATTCTTTGTAGCTTTTTAACTTTTGTCAATTTGTTTTATGCTATTTATATTTTGTTTTGATTAATGTTGGTAGCAATAAAGTTATAAATTAAAAAACTTGTTATTGATAATAAATATGAGTTGAAAAAACTAAGAATTAATAAAAGTTATGTTTTTTTAATTAATACTAGTAGCAATAAAACAATAGTAGTAATATTAATAGTATTAATAAAATATTACTTACTTATAAATATAAATTAAAAAACTTATAATCAGTTTTAACTATAGATCAAATAGATTTTTTCAGAATATATAACATTTTTTATATTATCTTTATATAGTATTGAACTTCAAATCTTGTAATTATAACCTAAAAGCACTACTACTATACTATAGACTTATAGATTATTAAATATATTAAATACTTTTTTTTTTTGTTTACCTATAGCCAAGCTAGATTGTCAGTTTATTAATTATTTAAAAACATAAGTATATTTTCATTTGAGCAGTATAATATATACTATAGCTAAACTATTATTCTAATATAACTAATTCATTGTAAGTATAAAAATCTCTAAGTTCAATCTTAGGAACAATATTTTATTCTGTGATATCTTTGGATAAAAACCTTCTAATACACTGCATAATTGTCAGCAGGTTGTTACTGTTATATGTCATGCCAAGCTGCCAAAACACAAAAAACTATAAAAGAATGGGTTGAAAAAAAGAAAAAAATAATATCTAAAAATGTTTAAACAGACAACAAGAAAATGAAAAAGTAAAAATTGAAAAAAACTTTCTAGCTTCCTTCAAAGACCTACTTCTTAAGATCTCTTCTCAATATAAAATGCTCAATTGATATATTTTTTTTTCTTGACCATCTAAAAAACTTATCCATTCTTGATCTTTATTTCCTTTTTGTATACTGTCTAAAAAAACTTATTGCCTAGTGGAAGCCTTTACTTTCAGAACACACTTGATTTCAACTTTCTTTAGATAGTAATTTTTTATCCATCTGCAATAGAGAGATGACTTATGATAAACCCCAGGTTCTTATATGACCTAATAAAAGCTGGATCATATTGTTTTAGTATATAATCTTTCAACAGCTATTTTTAATTAAAGAAATTTTACTGATCTACATCTTTCATTATTCAAAAGTTAAGATTTTTCAATAATCATTTTACCTTGTAATAGTGGGAGAGTCTTGAAAGTAATAGGGATTCTCATCGATTATGATATATTTCAACAACTTCTGAATAAATACATTCTCAACTATAACCAAAGAGTTGGAACTTAGTATGGACTAGAGACTATTTGATTTTATTGCCTAATAAGGATAAAAAGAAGACCTTGATCTTAAACTTTGCTTGACTGGGATAATAGAAGAGAAAGATCTAAGCTTGAATGAATAGTAGTTTTTTTATCACCTGATGACTTGTTACTTATATCTTATTAGTTTATGGAACTTGATTTGTAGATTAACATAATTGAAGAAGTGGGACAGATATAGGGCACTAATAAACTTTTTCAATTATTAATGTCATTATCAAAATATATGAGATAATCAATAAGAGCTTGTTTATATTCAATTACTAATGTGTTTTATGTCAACCAATTAGATATCAAGTGTCATTATGTTACCAGAAATTCAGGGTCAAACTGAGGTAGGCAAAATTCTTTAAGAAAACTGTAAAAAACTGTAAACACTTTAAGAGTATATAAGATAGTATGTGAGAAAGTGAATAATAAGCCTTCCTCTGCTAATAAAATCTCTATTTCTTATTTCTTCTAGCTCTATAAAATGACACTTTACTTATTAATCCTTTTACTTTCTAGAATCTTCTTGTCCTGAGTAAAAGAAGTTATACTTGAGTTTTTTCAGGTCACTAGAGGCTCAAGTTTTTATTCAAAGGAGTTTATAAATAAGTAAGGAAGGATAGAAGGGATATATAAAGACAAGCTTCAAGTTGTTTTAATTAAAATATAAAGATTTTATTAGCAAAGAAGTATAAAACTTCTTGCAAACATCTTTTTTATGAGGTCAGAGGATCAATAGAAAAAGTTTTTATAAGTTATAATATTAAATATATTAAATATTATTTTATATCTAAATATATTATAGACAAACTCTTTCTATTGATTCTTTGACTACACACAAAAAAGATATTCACAAGAAATTTCAATACTTCTATGTTAATAGAGTCTTACTACTTTTCTTAAACCAACTTAAAGAGTTCTATCAGAGCTTCCTCACTTCTACTCTCTCTTGTCTACAATCTCCTTTAAACAAACTGAACTCTTGTGATCTGCAAAGTTCAGTCCTTACCTTTACTACCAATAGCAAGTAAGTTCTTAAAGGGAAAAGAATCAACAGTGAAGAATTTTTTATCTCTCAGCTATAGTAGAGATAACAGAGGTTATGAACCAGTTAAAGAACTTACTCTCCTACCTTTTGACTGATGTTGTGACCTCTTAGAGCTACCTTTTTCTTAGCTTTCTGAGAAATTTTACCTACTCCAACTTGATCCTGAAATTTTGGGAAGCACAGATCTCACCAATTCTGATTGGTTGACATGAAACATATTGGACAAGATTGATAAACAAGCTCTTATTGACCATCTCACATGTTTAAATATATTTTCTCAGCTCCATAAGAACCTAGGGTCTACCATAAGTTATACTGTCTGGTACATATAAATACAGGACATGCTACTGACACATTATTGGATAAAAGAAAGAGTCTGACCAACCATGATAAAGGTCACAAGAACTTAATTGACCTTTTTTCAAGTCAAAGCCACCTATATTATAATTGTATGTCAGATAGGTCCCAATTTCTACTACTTGGAAAGTCTAAACTAAAAAAAGCATTAAGCTATCAAAGACACTTAGTAATAAAGCTCATGTACAAAACAACTCAAGAAGTTTTCTTCTTATTTTCAAAAAATCCCAAGCTGAAAGACTGAAAGACTAATGCTGCTATACTAATCAAAACTCAAAGTCTGAAAATGTCAGCAGTAATGTATAGCTGGCTAGATAATCTGGAAGATCCTAATCAATCATTAATATCAATGGTCACCAGTAAGGTATGTCTACTGCAGGGCTAGGTGTATCCTTTCTATAAGAAATTAAATTTGAAATAAAATATACAGATAGATAAGTATATCCATATTTAGATAAAAATAGGTTTAATTAATGATATATTGGAAGACTCTCAAGTCAATCATGCAAACATTAATATATCACTTAGGCTTCCTGGTTACTTCCTCCCCACATGCCTTAAAACTGTAAAGTCTCCTTCGATGGCCTTCACCTTATTTTTATAAAGACTCAATAAAGATACTTTCTCTTAGACTTCTCTACAGGAGAAACTAGAACAAGACAGGCATGTGTCAAGAAACAGAACTGGTATACTACACATGACAGTCTAATTTTAATTTTATTTTTTTATTTTCATTATATAATATTGGCACACTCTAGGTATGCTGGTTTTTCTTTAATGAAAGAAAGGGCAATAGATTTTAAAGTAGCTTTAGTAATAGTTTTAGCTTATAATTATCTTTATTGACCCCAAATATACACCTATGCACCTGTGTTTTATGCAATATATACATGTAATTTTAAAATCAATAAAGTCAAACATGAACCTATAAAAAAAAAAATCCAAATACATTATAAATATACAGTATATTTAAAAATTTTAATTGCTACTTGTTAGAGATTTTTCTATTATAATTTTATACTTATTATAGGCATTGCTAAATAATTATCAAAAAAAAAAAACTCTTTTCCACAGATCCTAAATTCTTAAAAATTTTCTTTTTAGTTAATTTTTTTTAAGAAACAAAAAGCACATAGAAGAGATGAGTTCTCATAGAACCCTTCACAGTTCTAAACCTAATACAAGACCCAACTACAATGAGAACCTTTTGGCAAGAGGTAATGCAAGAAATCTTCGAATAGAAACCAATATGAACAATGAAAGAACAACAATCCTAAACAAGAGTAAAGAACTTAAAAAACTGACAGAAATCTTTCAAAACCTCTCCACAAATGAACAAGTAATCCAACAATCCATAGCTAACCATTAGAACCTTCAAAATCATAATAAACAGGACACAAGCAGCTCAGCATCGCAAATATGGAGTGATCAAGTAGAAGAAATAATCACCACTGAAAGAAGAGCACACCCCAAGAAAGCATGCAGAGAGGAAATATTAGATACCTAACAACACATTCATACCCTAACAAGGGTCGATGACTCTGATATAGAAATATAGGATGAAGGAGAGAGAGGACCAGAATAAGACCTAAACAAGGAAGATACTGAAGAGACATGGCAAGTCTAGAGTAATCAAAGAAGAGGCTGCCGAAGATCAAGATCACCTTTCGATAAAGCAATAAGATATGGCAAGGAAAGATTTAAAGCAGGAATCATAGCAAGTGACATCCCAGGCACTACCACCAGCCAAAAGATTACATATTTAATCAAAGCTTTAGGTAACCCAGAAAGTCTCTTCAACATCCGCAAAGAAAAAAAAGAGGGCATCGATCACATCCCTGCCTTATTTGGTGAGGAACAGGCTGCAGAGGAGGCATGCAACCTAATCTTACCAAACACAGATCAGAAAAGATTGACATGCATGACAATCACATTAACTGAGTCAAAAAAGGAAAACAGTATCAGGATATGGGACATTCCCCTGACCACAAAATTTATAGAAGTACAACAAACCTTAACTAGATATGGACAAATTACCAACATATCAATGCACACAAGTCAAATGTGACAAATGACAACTATAATCTTTTAGGATAAGGAAGTTAAGGAACAACTAATTCAACAATACAGTATACTAATCAAAGGAGATGTAACAAGAATAATGGATGCATAATGGAACAGGCAACAAATGATTGAGAAATTTCAACATGCTGCAAAGCTCACCGATTTTTCACCAAACACCAATGCTTTCGATCTAAAGAATATATGTCAACAACTTTAAGCAAAGTTATGCTACATTCCCCACAGAATAAAATATATCAGAAAATGATTCACGGTTATATCTTTCAAATCTGAAAACAAACTCAAAGAAAGTTTAGGACAAGAATTTATTATGGGAAAAATCACTATTACAGTCAAGTCAATGGAAACTAAACTCTGCTCCATCTGTGATCAAAGCAATCATCTCCTGGTACAATGTCTCATTAAATAAAAAAGAGAACAATGGTTATAATATAACAAAGATCAGGCATCAAGATTCAGCAAACTTTATCAAAAGTTCAAATCTGTTGTTACCCAACATATCAGAAATATAGCAAGCAGAGAAATACTTATATAGAGATCAAGACCAGGTTCATATGCAGCAGCAGCAATAACTAATCCTAGAACCAAAACTAAGCAACAAAATGATCAGGAGCGAGATCCACTAGACAAAATCCTTAACATATTACAACAGATGCAAGAAGACATCAAAGAAATCAAATCATCAATCGAAAAACTGGATGAGAGAATCACATACCTTGAATCATATAAGGATTATAATAATGACACAATGGAAGATGACACACAACAAGCAACAAAGTTGAACAACCCTAATACAACAAGCTCAGCTTCTTTCATCAGCGCAACACCTGATATTCAGCAAAGACAACAAGAACTTCATAATTCAATCAACAAAATGGACCAAAACATGAGCAATATTCTATCTGCAATTAACATTTTGGTTCTGAACAACAAATATCCCTCAATATATAAACAATAATGGGTAGTTTAAATAGTACCAGCAATTTAGAAGAAGACATTTCAATAGATCAGACCAAAAACCAAAATATACTTACAAATTCTGAACTAACAATACCATCTAAAAACACAACAATAATTGACAACAAAATTCATCTTACAATCAACTACAATCTAACAACACATCCAAATAACAGGAATCTTAACCAAACAACAGAACAATTAGATACGACTCCAATACAAATGGAAGACAACTCATAGCACCACACTGAACAACATATCCAAAATCTATGGAAAATCACAACACAAAACATCAGAGGAATTATAGACAATTTCAAAAGACAAATGTGGTTTGACCTTGTCAACAGCCAAGGTTGGGACATAGTAATTACAACAGAAGTCAATGGAACTAATCAAGTATCGAAACATTGGAAATGCTCTAATTATTATACAATCTGGACTTATCCCGAATCCCAAGCATTGGAACAAGGTTTCAATATAATGTTTCACAATAAAATTACAAAAAGAATCTTCAAACACAAGAAGCTTGATGGAAGACTGATAGCAGTAGACTTGGTTTTCCCAAACAAACAAAAAATATGAGTCATAGGAGTATACTTCCCTGTAGCAGCAATAACCAAAGAACGTACACCAGTAACAAGAACCTTACAACAATGGATAAATAAGGCTAGCAATAAGGACTGGCACATTATAGTTCTGGGAGACATAAACGGAATCCCTAACCTAATGTTGGACAAACACAACAATCACCAAATCCTACGTACTAGCAAACCAACTGGACCACATATAGAACTGTTAATCAACAGAGGCTTCAAAGACAGCTTCCACATATACAACTCCACAAAAAAAGAATTCATATGGAAGAGCCAAGATAGCAGAAGCAGAATTGATCAAATTTGGCTCAGCCCTTCAGACAAATGGCAATCAAGAAATGCCTATATATGAGACAACCCTTAATTAAAAGTGATCACTAAAGCATGAACATAGAACTAGAAATGTGAAACTTCGATTCAAGCCTGGAGAAAAAAGCTTCGATGCACAAGCATAACCATAGATTCAATTGGCAATATACCAATGTCAAACAATGCACAGCCCTTACAAACATGATGAAAGAACTAACTTCAAAAACTGCCCAATCAAATGTATCAATAGACAAAAGATGGAACATCTTTAGAAATAGCATGCTAAGAGCTGCCAAAAAGAACATCAGTAAAATCAAAAACCATCATAGGAAAAAGATCCACCCAGAATTGGCAAGACCTCCTCCATCTATCATCTCCTTAAAAATTTCTTAAACGACCTGAGAAACAAACCAACAAGTGCAAAAATGCCCAATCCAGCTGAAGCAACTCTGATACCTAAAGAAATAAAGGTTAGATTCCCTGACATACATAACACTCTCACTACAACAAAGATAGAAAAACCAGAAACATACATTCAAGAATGGATCCTAATATTGCAAAGAAATATACAAGTGCACAAACTCATGGCCAAACACATCACAAACTTCAGACAAATCAAGACCATTAAAAAAAGAATAATTAAATGACAAGTCTTTTTGGAAACTAACAAAAAAGCCATGATCAATGGTATCATGGAAAAATCACAAAAAACTATTCAGCTGGATAAAATCATCCTGCAAGGAGAGGAGATCGAAATCATCACAGATCCAATAGCAATCAAAGAACATGTGAGACTCCACTTTCAGAAATGGATACCCTCAAGAAATATACAATCACTAGATAATCATCCACTATGGAAAAGAGAGTACGAATCCAAAAGGCATATTCAATCACACTGGTATGAAGCCACAATCAAAGAAATCTCGAAAAATAAATTCGACAATGCAATCAAAGTGAGAAGTAACAAATTGGTACTGGAGCTTAACCAAAACCTATATTGCCTACAAATATCTGGGGAAAAAGCCAAAGAAGAAGTCCGGGGAATATTCAACCAAATAATTCAACATGGTGACACCCCAGCAGAGTGGAGTAAAGAAATTATCTATCCAATTCCAAAACCAAAGGAATGGGAAAAAAATCTAGATATTATAAGACCAATCACGCTACTCGATGCAGGAAGAAAAATTTTCACAAAAATCCTAACTGATAGGTTAGCCAGTTGCATTAGAAAAAAGGAAATCCTATTAGAACATAACTGGGCCGCACTTCTAAGAAACAGTACACAAGACCCAATAAACATAATCAGTGGCATAATAGAACATGCCAAAGAAAATAAACAACAGGCATGGATTCTCAGCCAGGACATGTCCAAGGCATATGACTCAGTTAATATCAAGATGCTGACTCTAGCCTTCAAAAGAATAAAGATCTCAGATCAAATAATCTGAATCCTAATCAACATATTACACACCAAACAAAACTTGGTAATCACATGATATGGACCAACAGAGGAATACAAAGTACAAAATGGCATTGATCAAGGAGACACAATCTCACTACTCTTGTGACAAATCTTCTATGACCCCCTCTTGACCATGATCATGAAGATGCATAAGGGATACACAATAAGCTTAAAACACTGTGAAGATATAAGACAGGGATGGAAATGTAAAACCACTGATGTGGCCACCTGTGCTTATATGAATAACACAATGTGGATTACCAGTAACCAGAAAGATCTATAACAAGTCATAGACATAGCACAACAATTTTATCACATCAATGACATTCAAGTGAATCCATCAAAGTCACAACTCCTAATTATCAATGGAAAAGACACTGACTATGAACAAGGGGTCACAATGGATAAACTCAAAATAGAGAACTGCAAACCAGGTATCTCAGTGAGAATCTTAGGAATATGGTATGACAGCTCCGGGTGAAAAAAATATCAAAGAAATCTTATAGATCAAAAAATAAATAGAGCTAAAACCCTATTAGAAATGAAAAAAGTGATAGACAAACAGATAAAATATATTATCAACCATGTCCTTATGCTAAGTATAGAGTATCTATACAATGATATAGTCCTATTCAGAGAAACCTGCAATCATTTAATGAGCAAAATAGTCACAACTTACAAGTCTAAATTAGGTCTCACAAACACAGTTCCAAACAATATGCTGTATAACAATCAGAAATACAACTTAATGCATTTGTAGGACTGACAAGTTCTATTATATCTAAACAACTGGATAACCAGAATCAACCTTAACAACACAATAGGCAGCATAGCTAGACACAGACTCCAATCATTACAAAATACATATTGGTTAACAGAACCAATTCTTGCCAGCATGTAACAAACATTCTTGAAGCATAGCACAAATCTTACACATGATATAATTTGGCTACTAAGAACACATGGCTTCAATCTCAAGCAAATAAGAAATGAAGGCCTGTCAGTAATTAAAAAAGAAGACCAAACCATTCAAGAACTCATGAGCGAAAACTTTTATCAAAAACATCAAAGCAAGCTAAGGAAACATAACCTACTATTTACAGGTCAACTTCTAAATTGGGATAAACAAAAAACACTACAATGAAATTAACTCATCAGAATCAACAGGATAGCAATACAAGAACCAGTCCCCAAATGGTTCTTGAAGATAAAGACCAAACTAGATCAACAACTAAAACTAACAACACAACAAGCTGATTCCTCATATAATAATTTCCTTCAATGCAAGTCAAACACAACAAGCAATATCACAAGATCACATTGGGTTGGAATGGAAATAAACAATCAAATAGTCATTAGTAGAAAACAAAAAAAAATAAACACAAATTCAGCAACCTACAAACACTATATATGGGACCTAGAACAATCCCCTTTATTGGAATGCCCAGGTTGTGATATAAACCAGTCAAACAATTTTGAGACTTCTTGCAACTTTGAAGTAACAAGGCAGACAACAGTAGAAATCCCAGTACATCGTAGTAGAGTATCAATACAACAATACTCAACCAACAAAGAACTGAACTTCAGAAGCTGAATATCATCAAATTTCTTATCATTCGATCTACTAACATTAACATATCCACCCCAGACAGGAAGGGATGGAAACACAGAAATTGAAAGCATTGAAGAAGAATTCGTACAGAAATATATATACAATCTCTACAATGCAGAGGAATCAATCATTAAAGAACTTTATGACATCAGTCAAGAGCTCCGAGATGATATGCACTTCGAAATATATACTGATGGCTCTATGAGCTGGCAGAATAGACAATACTATATGGGAGTAGGGTGGATCTTAACAACCAGAGCAGAATTAATGGCCATCTTTACAGTCATTAGCACTTTTCCTCACTACAGCAGAGCACAAATATATACAGACAGCATGGCAACCATCAACTATATTTAGAAAACTAACAAGCTCATCACCATACAACACTACAAAAAAACAAAAAAACTCAAACATTCTACAACTAATTAAAGAAGTTTATAAACAAAGAAATATAAAGCTGGAACGACTCAAAGTCCAGGTACATGCAGGAAACATACAAAATGAACTCGTAGATCAATTGGCAGAAATTGACCAATATAGAGGGATGAAACTTAACACAAGAAACATTATATACAAAACTAAAATTCTAAAAGAAATATATTTCACTATACAATGGAATGAACAAGACCTAAAAATATCAATAAAAGAAACAATCAATAAAATTACACAAGCAGTTAACTTAGCTAAATAGAGGCTCTTGAACAGAACCAGAAACAATTTTGATGACCACTTAATTCAGAAAATTCACTAGCCTACCACCTTCAAATACCTTCAAATCACCAAAATAAACAATCACATAACAAACTGGGAGAATTAACAACAAAGGAGATTTTTGCTAAGCTTATGGAACAAAGAACTGCCCACAAAAACTAAGCTACATCACAGAGCACCTTCAATCTACAAAGACAACTTGTGTATAAAGTGTAGAGAAATAGAGACAAATATATACCCGTTTATCTACACTATACATAGGGAAAGGACAAAACACTTCATAATCAATAGCATCAGCACAAGTATCACAAAACATTTAAACAAGACCAACATATCAGAATGGATAAACAAACTCAAGGAAAAAACATCACTCTATTATGAGAGATATCTGAAATGTGCAATCAGAGGAGCTTTTCTCAAGAAAACAACTCAAATTATCTGCAAAGCAATTTCAGAAAAACAACATAGACATGACTGCTATATAGAAATAAAAAAA
Source organism: Acaulospora colombiana (assembly GCA_910592055.1). Classification (NCBI taxonomy): domain Eukaryota; kingdom Fungi; phylum Glomeromycota; class Glomeromycetes; order Diversisporales; family Acaulosporaceae; genus Acaulospora; species Acaulospora colombiana. The sequence goes on from CAJVPT010003522.1 coordinate 12,805, forward strand.
AATATCACAAACTATCTTCAAGAGATATAGAAAAAACATTGTAAAGATTTTCAATTTTGAAAAGCACAACAAGGCATCACCAGAAAGATGGAGAAAAAAAGCAAATACACCAAACATGAAATCGAGCCACGGCTCAAAGAAAGAGAAGACCATATCAAAGATCAATTCGTACATCTAGTCAACAAGTATATGAACAAAACCATTCAAAATATAATCACAACTTTCACCATTCTGGAATTTTCATACTATACTAGCCCAGCCTTGGCAGGTTAGCTTCCTCCGAAATGAGGTGGCAACAAACTGCGAGGCAAGTACAGTCGAAAGACTGTTTCTTTATCGAACTTCATTTGGTAAGCATAGGTAGATATTACAATACATATACATACTCACCATATTTCAAATAAAGTAAGGCTAAGCCAGTGTTTAAAAAAAAAATTTTGCTAAATAATTATATATAATATATATTAAATATGAAACTTATGATTTATTTATTTTTTAATATTTTAAAATATTTGTTTTTTTTTTAAGTACCTATAGCCAGGCTAGATTATCAGTTTATATTAATTAAAAATATAAATATATTTTCATTCAAATAATATAATATATAGTACAGCTAAACTATTATTCTAGTCTAAAAAACTTATCATAAGTATAAAAGCCTTTAAATTTAATATTGGGAACAATAATTTGCTTTATATATCTTTGAATAAAAATTTTCCTATTCCACTATATCATTGTTAGTGAGTTGTCACTACTATATGTCTAATCAAGCTACTGAAATACAAGAAACTACAAAAAAATAGGTTGAAAAAAAAAAGGATATTTAAAAATATCTAAATTAATAACAATAAAATAAAAAAGTAAAAATTGAAAAAAAGATTTCTAGCTTCTACCAAAGACCTGCTTCTCAAGACCTCTTCTCACCAAGAAATACCTGATTGGAATATTTTTTCTTCTTTTGACCCACTAAAGAAGATATCTATTTTTGATTTTGATTTTCTTCTTATATACTATTTGAGAAGACTTATTGTTTAGTGAAAACATTTATTTTCAGAACACACTTGGTTTCAATCTTTTTTGGACAGTGATTTTTTATTTATCTATAATAAGAGACAACTTATAATGGATCCAGATTCTTATATGACTCAGTAAGAACTGAGTTATATTGTTTTAGTATATCTTCTAGCAGCCATGCCTAATTAAAGGAATTTTACTAATATATATTTTTTATTATTAAAAAGTCAGATTCCTTAACAATTCTTTTGCCTTATAATAATAGAAAGGTTTCAAAAAGTGATGGAAATTCTCATTAATTACAATATCCTTTAACAACTTTTGAAGAAATACATTCTTAACTGTAATTAAAGGGTTAAAGCTTAGTATAGACTAGAAACCATTTGATCTTACTGCCTAACTGGAATAAAAAAAAGATCTTGATCTTGAACTTTGCCTAATTAGAATAATAAGAAAGAAAAACCTTAGCTTGAACAAATAGCAACTTTTTTACTACTTAAAAACTTGTTGCTCATATCTTATTGATCTCATAAAACTTGATTTGTAGATTAACCCATTGAAAAAGTAGATAAAATTAGGGCATCAATCAACTTCTTTAATTACTATAATATTATTAGAACATATAAATATAATCAATAGGAACTTGTTTACATTCTGTAACTAATATATTTTGTATTAATCTATCAAATTCCAGGTGATACTGTGCTATCAGAAATTCAAGATCAAATTGAGATAAACAAAATCTTTCAAGAAAATCATTAAAAAAGTAGACACTCTAAGAAGGTATAAGATAGTATATAAGAAAGTAGATAATATACCTTTTCTTATTGACAAAACTTCTACTTCTTGTTACTTCCAACTCTATAAAGTAACACTTTATTTGTTAGTCTTTTTACTTTCTAAAACTTTCTTGAATCTATTCAAGACATCAAAGGCTCAAGTTTTTATTTAAAGGAGTTTATAAATAAGTAAGAGAGGATAATAGAGATATATGAAAATAAACTTCAAGTTATTTTAATGAAAGTATAAAGACTTTATTAATAAGAAAGTATAAAACTTCTTGTGAATATTTTTTTATATATAATTAGAAGATTTTATATTTTTTATTTATTATTAAATAATATTTACATATACTGTATGTTTATTATATGGTAAAGACTCTTTTTCTTTCACAAGATCATTTTTTTCAAAATTTCATTTCTAGGCAATTTTTGGAAAGAAGTCGAAAAATAACGGAGAAGAGAATACAACATGGAGAGGAATAAAAGACCCCA
>CAJVPT010003523.1:0-15092 GCA_910592055.1 Acaulospora colombiana
AATATACTATAATGAGTTAGTCACTTTGTGAAAGTCTGTAAAATATTTAGGTATTTCTCAATATCTCAATAAAGACATGCCATTGTGGCATGATTGCAGGTTAAAAAAAAAAAAAAACAAAAAACAAACAAATATTACAATATTAATTATATATTATATACTATATCAAATCTATTATAATGTTAGAGATTCAAATATTATTTAATATTTTTTTCAAGAAAGCAATTTATCAAGTTAATTCGATTAATTTTTTACCTTCCTTGATTACTATAAAAGAACTTAATACTAGCACACAATAAGATTAGAAATTTAATAATAGATAATACTGTGATATTAAAAAAATTTTTAAGCATATATCATTTACTAGACTAAAAAGTTTAGTAAGAATTGGAATTCGCAGAATTCACAATGGGCAATAAGAGAATTCTTTGTTGCACATCAATTCCAGGCGAATCAGATTTCGACGTCCGGAAATACAATAGTAAAAAATGATGTTTGATGAACAATATGAAGGACTTCACTACAAAATGTTCTAACGCTAATGTGATACAAATAAATTATACACGCCGTGCGACGCACCTCAGCGTTAAGCTGGTCACGGTAATCTCGACGGAAGAGGCGAATGATAAAATTTGGAGCGGTTTCATACTCTAATTTAATTAAGATTTTTACCGCGTGGTGCCACACTTTCATAACAGCGTCTCTCTTCGGGAACAGGGATGCAGTTTACGATCTGACTTGACGGCGTGCGTAATGAGGATTCGGAATTCATGCATCTCTGTCAGCGCAATCATTCCTTAATGAAACCCGTTTCTTGTCATATAATTCTAAATTCTACCGTTACCTACTATAAAAGGGGGTAAAATACGAGGATTTTTGTGTAAGGTCTTTAATTAACTTAGTGCCACCCACGCAATTATATGTGCAAAACGTGTGTACGTATGTGATATGCGCCTCAAATATTCGAATGGAACATTGAGTCATATTATACGGTGCGCACAAGATTTTTTTATCGCACAATTCTTTAGCTATCTATAGGGTCCTCTTTCACAAAATCCTTCTCAAGAAAGAAGAAACCAAAAATTTATCTTTATCCGTTCTTTGGTATACCTTCAATGTTAATTCTTCCTAAATTCTAAATGTCCATAGTGACTGCAAACTTAAAAAATTGCTTAATAAATGCGTGTTTGTGAATTGTCAGTTTCCACATCGCAAATTGCAACGCCTACCGCCGTTTCCTACGATCTCTTGTTTGTCCGAATCGTTTACAATTTCTCTCTTTCCTCAACTATTTTCTTGCAGGGTGTACAGTTGTATGGCACCCTAGAACAGAATGACTAAACATCCTTCCAGCGTTAGACTGAATGCTGAAAAGAGGGATGAGACTCTCGCCTTGTCCGCGACATCCTTGCAACAAACCGCAGCAGAAAAAGAAGCGATAAAATCTGAACGAGTAAAAACGGAGGCGAAGCTTGAAGGTAGAAGTCCTGATACCTTTGCTAAAACTTACAATGAGCGTGAAGACAAGTCCACTGGTTCTGGCCTTGTTATTAGTGGTAGGAGTTTTCCGCTTGTTCGATTTTCTGAATGATATCTCCCTGCGCAACGAGTTAACTCCAAATTACACAATAGCAAGAAAGAATGAAAATAGATTATCAAAAGAATCTGGTAAAGGTTCAAGTTCACTAGACGAAAGATACATTGACGAAGACATGGAATTATGTGTTTCTGATTCCGGGAATTCCATTTCTCCCCGTGGAAGTCAACTTTTGGATGATTTAGATGATACAATGATTAAAATAACGAATGATAGAGATAAAAAATATTTAGGAAGGATCGCCGAAGAGGACGAGGTTAGACCATCGAATTTTAAATCAGGATATATAATACATGATGCGGTGAAAATTCAGAGTAGGGTGAACGAACTTCGGAATTCAGATTTTGATTCCACGTCTTTCGTTTCGTCGACGACAGAGACAGAGATCAGTACATTTAATGATACCGAATCATCAACATCCGGTGGTACCAACGAACCCGAATCTCCTTTAAATTTATCAATTCCCAATTCCAAAGAGATTCAAAGGAGAAAGAATTCTTTCGGGCGCACCACCTTGGGGCGCAACAACTCCGGACGTAGCAATCCAGGGCGTTCTATATTTTCCGTTCTCTCAAATTCCTCTTTACGTTCGTCGACATCAATATCACCAAAGAATTCGACCCGAGGATCTCTGTCGGAACCCGAAACCGAATACCCTCCTACATCACCGTCGAAAGCAGATAAGATTTTGGGACGCACGAAATTATCTTCACTTTCGCTGAGAAAGAATCGTTCGAAATCAACAACCATTTCCGATGAGAGATCGTTACTTTCTTTATATTTAGGCTATGATCCTGGATTAAGTTCACCGGAGAGTGGTGAAAAACCTTCAAAAGTTGGCAAGATTCTTGGCCTAACTGCTGTAGAGGAGAAAATATTATTAGATAAACCTCCGACCGGTAAAATCAAGAGACCGCGTGGGACCTCCGGATTTCAAGTTGTCTCAAATAGTGGTACAGGTGAGAATGGCTTCGAACTTTCTGGGATACCACTCTCTCCCGACGAAAGGTCAAGAATAATGAAGGCGGGAAAGATATTGGGATGGGATGAAGTTAATTCAAAACCTAGGATCAGTGGCTCAACCCCCGTTTCGAGCTTTAACAATAGTTTAGTGCACAAGGGTTATATGGCAAAATACAAGAATGCAAAATTCCTGTCAAAATCCTGGAAAAGGAGATACTTTATCCTCACCGAGAACACTTTGTACTGTTTCAAGTCGCACGAATCATTAGCATCTCCAATAGACAATTTTGAATTGACATCAGAAACAGCTGTATATGTTAGTGATTCTTTCACTGGAAGGGACTGGGTACTGGAAGTTAATAAAGGACAGAAACCTTGGTATCTGCAGGCTGATAATGTCGGTGATATGAAAAAGTGGATGATAGAATTAAAACGTGTCATAAAAAGTTGTTGCAAAGAAAATAGCGAAGAATTATCAGGCGCATCAGTTGATCCCATCAAGGAGACAATTGAAGACGATTCCACCATATCGACAAAAACAAGGATATCACCTGTACAATCTATCGCGGAGACCGATCTAATGGATGGCGTCGATGTTACCATAGATCAGGTATCACTGCCACCACCGCCGAGGCCGTCGATGGTAACGTCATTACCACCCCCACCGAGACCAAGATCGGCGCAAAATTCGTCGTACCCTTCATCACCTCAATTATATGATGTCAACGAGTTCATCGGTCCGCTGGAATTAGAACCACCCCTACGCCCGTCCTCACCGGTCGAAACGTTGTCACCGCCGAGAACACGGTACGGGCAAAATATGTTGACACTACATTACGAAAGACCTGCCCATATGAGACAACAATCAGGTTCGATTAGTTCGGTCAACACCTTTATGGAATCTCGTCGGTCGCCTCCATCTTCACCCGAATCTCAAAGATCGAACAGACCAGCGTCTTCCACTATTCGACAGAGTATACCAATAATAATGCCTTCTTGGATCTCATCCCCAAATTCGACGCCCAGTTTATCTTCACCTGTTTCAACATCATTGGTGCCACCACCACGTTCCCCCCCTCGTCCACCGCCTCGAATTCGCTCATCCATCGCGCGATCTGGACAACGCACCATCTCTCCTCCTCCCCTTCGCGTCGCTTCTCTCGTATCTGACTCACGACTCAGTAGCATTGGTCCTCCGCCAAGTATCCCTCTGCCGCTGCCCCCTCCCAGGCCGATAACCATCACCCCATCACACAACAGACAACCTATTCCACCTCCTCGGGTTTCACAGACTCATAATGACTCTTTACGCGATAAGACATTGAGGACGCAAAGCGTTGCACCACGAGTGTCTCTTTCGCCAAATTCGAAGGTTTCTCTTCGTCCGAAGTCCCCCCCACCTCGCTTTTCATCGGTCACGTATTCACCCTTACCACCTCCATCACGGCCGCCAAATCTTCCATTACCCCCAGTACCAGAATCACCGCCCGTCAGAAAGGATGGATACATAATAACAAACCCGAAATCGAAGGTCACCTTGATGCCACCCAGCGAATCGGTTGAATTTCCTGACGACGACGATCTCGATCCGGACTATGCCGACGAGGTAGAGGCGTCTCGTCGGAGATCACAGAAAACGGAGGGAAGCGTTTCTAGCTCTGACACCACATTTTTTTCCATATCCGACGTCAGCAATGATGTTGGAGATGATGTTACTCAGTTGCCTGCATCCGGGTTGACGTTTGTGATGGTCGAAGAGACTCTTGGTGACGGAGAGCTGGTGTTAGATCTTCAGTATGTGCAAAATGGTAAAGGGAATAATCGCTTCGTCAACGAGAAATTTGAAGACGACGAACCTATAACCAACAGCGATTATGGTACGATAATGCCTGTGGATATGACCTGATGTTTTTTCTTTTTTTCTTTTCTTTATCGAAATCATCGACATTTGTGGGGATTCCTTTTTTGCTGGTGTACCATCATCATCTATTTGTAGAAAACTTAATTTATTGGTGTGACAAGACACACGGCACACCTTTTCCTTGTATAGAAATTTTTTGTATTTTTGTATACATCTTCATCATGTATTATTATTATTATATTAGTATCTTATTGGTATCCCGTGTTGATCGGAAGCTATGAAATTATACATTTGTTTGTTGGTTCTAATTGCGAGGTAGGTGTCGGTATCTGAATATAGGTCTAGGCGTTTATTTAGATACCCAATGCCTTTTATTATCTTTTTGACAAATAATTTAATTTTTTTTTTTTTTTTAAAAAAAAAAAAAAAAAAAAAAAAAAAGGAAAAAAAAAAAATCAACCTTGTATACAGTTATTATTAAAGAAAAAAATTTTTGATTTCTTCCTATGCATTATGCTTTTTTAATAACAACCAAACTATTGATTAGTGAAAACTGGAAGCTAGACGCGAAAATAACGCGCGACGTGTAAGAGTTGAATTTCATGTGATTCAATAAAATCAATAAAATCAAAATCCGTCACACTTCGCCAAACCCTTGCAGATTGCATTCTTTGCACATAGTTTTGCCACTGCTAGAATAAACGGGCATTGAAATTGCTGTTGCGTGATGATGTCGATCACAATTGTCAATGGACAAGGTGAGAGTCGTTTCATTGAATTATATAGTAAATGAAGTTACCTCTTTGCATTATCCAGATTTAATATGAGAGATAATTCAACATTCGGCATGCGTGCGAGAGGATGAACGGAAAATAAAAAAAAAACAATGAAGGATAACAATGAAGGATAATTTGACAGCTCATTCCACGAGTTGGCGCGGCAAATTTGCACCTGCTGAGCGTTACCAAGCTGCGCGTTCTGGCTTTGGCCCGGTTCCAACTGGTTTCTTCACTATGATGGTCTGTCGGGAAAGCGGAAAACTGAGGCGTGTCGTAGAACAAATCTATAAAAGGCGTGGTTCCGTATCTCCGCCGTGGCCACGTTTGGAAATTGATTAAAGGGAACATTAAAAAAGCCACTCTTCAGCGTTGGGATCGAGAATGTCATCTGAGGCTTTTTCCTTTTTTTTTTTTATCTTTAATTTTTTCAGTATGTCGAAATGCGAATGCTTTTCCTTTCTCGCGTGCAAATCTTGAAATACCACCTTTTTTAAAGTATCTGATATCCAGTAAGACTATGCGATCCATTCACTAATTTACATAAAGTAGTAATTCAAAAAAAAAAAAAAAAAAAAGAAGTGAAAAAAAAAAAAATAAAGTAAAAAAAAAAAAGACAATAAAAATAAAAATAAAAAATAAAAAAACAAAGAACATTTTTTTTTTTTGTAATCGCGCCTCCAATAAATTTCGTTTTGTAATCGCGCCTCCAATAAATTTCGGAAACGCAAGATCATATGTGTACAAAAATATAGTCTGGTGTATAAATGAAAACTTCGTTAGTCTATCCGTCAGAAAAAGGAGGCGGAATTGGGCCCTCGAGGAAGTACCTCGAGAAACCACGTAGAAAATCAACGTCGGATGTTGGCACCCAAACCCTTGGGGTCAGCAACGTCGAGAAATCCCATTTGTGCAGTGAAGAAGGATGCACGAACGTATGCCAGTCATTATTCAAACGGGGCAAAAGGATTTTTGATATTCTTGCATATTTTCGTCTTGCACTTGCTTTGACCCTATACATCCTCATCCTGGTGGACGTGATTCACATTCTTACAAGGATAAGGAAGGAATTTTGGGTGGAATGCTTGTTGCAGGAAAGTCCTAATTAATTAATTTTTAATGGTGCGTGTGCAACATGGAAAAATTAAAATTTATACAGTTCTACTTCTTCTTCCCTCCATCTAAATATGGATTGAATCTAATTAAACATGCAGGTCATAAATGCCGAATTTACGCTTTTCACGTTATTCGCGCATCCAAAAAGGTTAGCCAACTTTCCAAGGGCGATCAAGATATATAGGGCAAGTCGCAAATGGGATGAGCAAGAGTATCCGTCAGATGTTAAGGAGGCGCAAAAACGCGTGGGCAGAGCATACGATTGGTATACATATGAGGGAAAGAAGGATCTTATTTGCCCTCCGGCAACATTGTTGATAGTCCTCACATTTTGGAATATAGGAAGTTTTTTGCAGTATGGCATTTGTGGTGAGTGACCAAATGAGCGAATTGTTTGACATCTCTCTATATTTATTTAGATATATGTCCACTCATTTTTTTTTTAAATAAAACCGTGCATCACATCCGTGTTCCCGTTCCCCGGAAATGCATCTCTTTTTTTTTTTCTCCCACCTTCCACTCCGCGACCTCTGTCAATGCGATGAATAGTGATCTTGTGGTTCATCACGCAGCAACATCGACCCGTTGTAATTTACGCGGTATTGGATCTGGTCGGCTTCTTGTGTGAGGTAGTTCCGATTCCCTTGGTGGTCATTCAATCAAAACGTGCCAAGTTGGCGCGCAAGTACGCGATCTTTGATTCCGGGATAACAAAATTGTTGCCGCACTCGAGATACAGAAGATCCATGGCCATATGATCTTTTCGGGAGGCACGACCAGACGGAACGCGGAAGAATAGGGATGCACGGGAATGCTGTAATAATTCTATCCACAATACTCTCAGGATCAAGAATCCCGAATGTACAGTACAGTAATATATTAATTTGAAAATTTGAAACAAAAAACCATTAACAGATATACACAAACAGGGCGTGAACAAGGTGTGTCGCCGACTCTAGGAGAAAGAAAAAAGAAAAAAGAAAAAAAAAAAAAAAAAAAAAAATCAAACAGAGAATCGAAAATCGAAAGTAATAATAATAATAATAATAGTACTAATGATAATAATAATTTAGTATTGGAATCTTTTTAAGTTTCGCGATTTAATGTTGTAAAGTTGTATCTAGAGTGGGAAAAGGGGAAATGAGACAGCAGCAGTTTGAACCTGGTGGTGAGGCTAGGTGGTATTCATTTTTTGCCGAATACACATACGATTTGGAAGATAAAAAAAAAAAAAATATATATATATATATAAACATGAAATAGAAGAAATCAAATCAACAACCATCTCAAAACTCGTCTGATTACATTCACTGCACACGCAGTATATTTATATTACATCATAATTTTTACAAGTTTCATTTTTATTTTTATTGTTTCTATTAATTATTATTTTTATTATTATTATTATTATTATTGTTATTATTATTATTAATTTACCGACATTTAGAGTGATGTTTCTTTGTATATATATATATATCTTGAGAACCATGTTCAGGTTAATTTTAAAATCTAATAATAATATAATAACGAGGTTACAATTCACTTTTCGATGAGCTATCTACTCAGAAAAGTAATCGGCAAAAATACAATTTTATTGGTTTTTTGGTATGCTCCGAAGGCGACCAGTTGAAAGACGGGTTAACAATGCAAAAATAAAAATAGTATATCGAGTGGTATACTCTTTCATATAAAAGAGTAATGCCTGAGAGAGTACGGCTTTTGTAATCTGTGCTTGCATCCCCTGTAAAAAAAAAAAAAAAAAAGAAAGCTTCTCGGTAAATCGGTTTGGAAGAAATTCAATATCTTTAAAGTCGAATTGTTAATTACATTGTACCACCCTTGGATTCCATCAGTCTCCAAAACTTTTCTCAATACATCTAACGCACCGCTATATATCTCTCTTTGTGTCCTCTTCGAGTTTATTCCTAAATTGCCATTTCTCTTGCTCTCTGTGTCAACCAACACCACTTCGCTTGGTGGTTTACATTGTAATCTAACTTTTGCCATGATGTAGGGGTAAGTTATTATCGTGGCAATGGTCTTACTAAGTGCCCCAAGACAGAAGATGACACCGGGAGAGAGATCACCCGTATTACTCCTTTTTGATAAGATGTCCTTGAATCTTTCGAAAGCACCATAGGTGATGGCGGGATTTACACATAATACCATTGATGGTTTTATTCCTTTCCATAATCCAGTGATCCCACTCTCAGAAATGATTTCTTTCGCTGTGCCAATCAGGTTTTTTCGCTCAGTTCTCTCCGCTGTCTGTTGTCTAGTGGTAATAACCGAGACTGGAATCGTAAATATCTGGGCGAGGATTCCTGCAAGAGCGCCCAGTGCGAGCTCAGCAGCTGTTGATGATGATGCTGGCCTGTTTCGTTGATAATGAGTGCGAATGAATGAGTACCAGTAAAAATATGCAAAATTCGTGGATGCTACACCAATAAGTCCAGCGGGTAATCCTGCATAAAGCCCTAATATTCCTTCGTTCGATATAATCTTACGAAGGGCGTCAGACGTTGAATCATAATGTTCATCGCGGGCTTTAGCTGACGAGGATTTATTAGATTGTACTTGAAGTCGCGTTTTTATTCTATCCATCCAAGTCCATTGGATAAGGAAAAAGAAATTTTGGATCATGTACAGTGAGTGAGTCTTCGAAATATTTGTAAATCTGTGAAACGTAGGAATAAAAAATTTTCTCCAGTTTCAAAATCGAACATACATGTCTAATGGGTACGTTATTGCCAATGCGAGCAGTGCACCTAACGCTCCAGCCACTGCATCGCCAAAAGGTGAGAGAGGAGGTTGCGTCGCTAATTTAGATTCAACCGCCATGGTAAACGGTCTGGTTTTTTTTTTATATTATCATACATGCATACTGTAGATATATATATATATCTTTGTAAATTACGTCATTTATGCACACATCCGATAATCACTGATTAGCAGATGATGATGACACGTACTCGGAACAAGAAAGACAAGCTTTAATTGGTTCGATATAAAAATAGAGACAAAACTAGATCATTCATAAAATACAAGTATGTAATCCTCTCAAGATTTTCAAGATTCTACATAAATAAATATGATCACCATTATCCATCTTATCGATTATTAACTACCAATTCCAAGAACTACAAGACAATAAACATTAATTTAGAATAACATAAATGGTAATACCATATACGTACGCACATATATATAATATATATCTACTGAAATCAATGACAAAATTACCTGTTCATAATTAATCGTGATCCAACCGTCGTTGTCGTTATCGTAGCGACGGAAAGCGTCCGTAAGAGTTTTAACGGTAACGCAAGATTGCTAAATCCAAATATTTAAGAATCTTTTAGCATTGGAAACACCGTAGTAAATTCGAGATCACAAATGGGGATGCGTACCACAAAATTATCAAATGTCACATCTCCTCTTCCTGATGGATTTTTAGCGCCCGCTTTAGACCCGTTAATGACTTTTAAAACTTCGATCAATTGATTACAAGTGAAATTCGAAGGTCTTACCATATTTATCGTATTTCTTGATAAGGAGATTAATAAAATTATCACTCAAATTATATCCAAAAGTCTTCAAAGCAGTTCTGAGTTCTGAGAAATTAATGGTGCCAGATCCATCGGCGTCAAAAGTTGTGAAGCATTTCTTCCAATCTTCGATGTATCTCCAAAGACCAGAGAATTCGTTAAAAGCAATTGTGCCAGTGTTATCTTGATTATAAAAAAAAAAAAAAAAAAAAAAAATTGGGGGAATGTATGGTCGCCAATGGGTTATTGTTAATATTACGCACAACACTTTGATCAAATGCTTCTACGTTTAATCTCATCTGAAGACGCACCAGTATCAAACATATTCATCATTAACCGAACAGTCTCCATGTTGAACGGGCTCCAATCACCTATATTGGAAGTAAAGAATGTCATTGAAATCCTAACAAATGATGGAACGTGATCAAAATAAAGTACCATTAATTAAAGCCTTTTGTAATTCCTCGGTGGTCAAAGCCCCATTCTTGTCGGTATCCACGGCTTGAAACCAGAACCATAGTTGAGGGTCTGCACCCGGGGGTACTTGAGTTGGTGGGCCTAGTGAGTTGGGTCGGTCTGTTACGAAAGTGAGGTGGGTGTTATTAGGAAGTTTTTTGCCTCTTTAAATCAATTCTTTAATGAACATACTCTGTGGAGGCGGAGGTTGATATTGTTGACTATATTGTTGTTGTTGTTGTTGGAAAGGTGGTGGCTGGCCGTATGGGTAACTAGCTTGTTGACTCTGTTGTGGTGGACGACCGTAAGGTTGATTCGGGTTGTAATTGTAAGCCATATCTTCTCGCTCCAAAGAGAAATTTCTTATCTTCCAAAAAAGAATATATAATAATGTTTTATAGGCGTCAATTATTCAATTCACGTGCCAAATAAAAAGCAAAGTGATGAATCACTAAATTGCTATAATCGTAATTGCATGTGACTAATCGTTTCATAGAAAGTGCTTAAAAACAATTTGACGCAATGTGAAGAGTAAAAAATTTATAATCGAAGAAAGGGCGTTTAGAAATCTACAGCAAAAAACACAAACAAGAAGGTTCCGTTCAAGAGCAAAACATACAATCCAAAAATGGAGTCGGTAGAAACACCGAAAGAACAAACCGTTTAGTGTTAGGATCATCTTATAAGCAGCCTAATTCAAAAGCGACAGTTGTAGAACAAGACGCTTCGGCTTCTCGTTCAATCAAACACATCCACAACTCCAAGGAGCTAACTTGGGCGAGTGTGGTTAGTTTAGTTTGCATAGCGGCGGAGGTGTATATTCCCTGCTTGTGTGCATGTGCTGTGAATGTTGAAGGTGGTGGGTATGAAAGATCAATGACGCAAAGAAAATTATTAATGGATCAAATCGATAACGTATCTAAATCTAGTTTATCAAACTAAAAACAACTAAAATCTTACTTTTAAAGGCGCTAGAGATTTTTCTTAAAATAATGAGTGTGAGTTAAATGGACTATTTCGCCTATTCAGTGCTTGCTTCTTAGAACTTTTTTTTGACAAATTTACTTTCGGAGTAATTAATGTGAGATTAATTGATTTTTCTTGATAAGCGGCTGGTTTGGCCTCTAAATAACATAAACTAGCCCAGAGAACAAAGCAGTAAAAGGTCTTTTTACTTCTTGAACGGTTTCTAATAAGTTGGCCATGTCATCTTATTAGCTAAAACACCACATAGAGAGTGGAAATAATAATAAATTGAGTATACTGTACATTAATAATCATTAGATTAAATCTAATAAAAAGTTTTATAAAATAAGGTTATTGATATACTTTTAAAAATAATTGAATTTCTATTGATACTTTGACAACACAGAAAAAAGTTTCTTTAAAACAATTTGATAGATTTTTCAAAAATCATTTTTACTTTTTCTCTCTCTTTTCATAAAAATTTGTCTTTTGGTAATTAAAAAAATATCTTTATTTTCTATTCAAAGCAAGAAAATTTTATAAAAAAAAAAAAAAATGAAAAATCAATAGTATACTATTAAAAAAATTTTTTTTTCTAAAGCAAAAGTGATATATAAAGATTTTTTATAATAAAAAAATAGATAAATATAAGTTTAAATCTTAAAAATTTTTTTTTTTTTTTTTTTTTTTTTTTTTTAACTTGCAATCATGTCACAATAACATGTCTTTATTGAGATATTGAAAGATATCACAATATTTACAAACTTTCGCAAAGTGACTAACTCATTATTGTATGTTATTAGTTAAAGGACTATACGAGTCTATTAAGTTAGTTTGAACTAAACAAAACTAAGTCTAAACTAGATACTCTAAATTAAATTTAGGAAACAATATTATGCTTTCCTAGTAGCTTGATATAGTACCTCTAAGTCAATCAGGATTATTGCCAACAGTTTGTCACTATTATTTATCCCAAAAAATGATGAATTGCTAAAGTTTATACTAGAAAAAAGTAAAAAGAAAAATATAACTTAAAGTTCTTTAAAAGATTCTTACTCCATTTTATAGTTTTCTCTCAAAAAGGGTTTATCTAATTGGAATATTTTCTAAGCTTCATAATATTTAAAAAACTTAACTATTCCTGAAAATAATTTCAAGAAGAATATTTAAGGAATTTATCCTTCTACTGATATATGGATTTACTTAATACTACTGAAGCCTCTACTATATTATGAAAGGGTTTACCTGATCAGGATAAAGAAATCTTTTCAAGAATTTTATCTAACTAAAATAAAAGCCTGGAGATCTTGGCTTTTGTTCAAGAAAGTCTTTTTATTATCTAAGGAACTTAATGAAAAATAGAAATTGAATCTTCTTTTCCTATTCATTACTTGTCTTTCAATATTATAATTGTTTTCTGAAGATTGAACATACATGATTGAAGAGAACACTTTTTCTAAAACTTTTTTTCTACATTACCAATAATATATCAAAACACATGAGTGTAATCAATAAAATTTTGTTTACATTTCAAAAACTAATATATTTCATATCAACCAATTATCTTTAATAAGGATTTATACAGTATTATCCAAAATTCAAGATCAAATTGAGATAAACAAAATTTTTCAAAAAACTATAAAAATAGAAGTTCTAAGAGGATCAAAATAGTTAAAAAGGGAGAAAATAAGCTTTTTACTGCAAAAAATCTCTATAAATCTCTTGCTTCAAAGGTTAGAAAGGTCTTTAAATACTTTACAATCAGTTCTTCTTTTTTTGAAAACTTTTTTACTATTGATATCAAAGGTATCACTTAACTTTTCTTGATTATTAGAAGTCAAACTTTTGAGTGAAAAGATTTATAGACAATAAGGAAAGAGTAAAAGCAACTCTTGAAGTCATACTTCAAATTGTTTTAAAGAAAGTGTTAAGACTTTATTAGCAAAATAATGTAAAAATTTTTTGCAAACATCTTTTTTATGTATAATCAAAGGATTAGTGGAAAGATTTTTTTGATCTTAAAAACTTTTCTATTTACTATCTTTACAATTACTTTATTATTTTCAAAAAATTTTTATTTATCTTAATTTAATTCTAAATTTTGAAATAACAAATTTTATTAAAAATAATTGATTAATATAAAATATAGTTGTTTTTAACTTTTAAGTTCACTTATTATAGTTTTATTATAAATTTGAATTTTATCAATTTTTAAATCTTTAATTATTATATATAATCAAAAAATTATAAAATTTGTGTATATTATATTTTGATATTAATTTTAATTTTATATTTTTTTAAAAAAATTTTTATCTATTTTTAAAGTCTTATTATTAATAAAAATTTTTTATTATTTAAATTTTTACTTTTAAATAATTTTAATTAATAATTATAATAAATTATATAATAATTAATAAAAACATTTAATAATAATATAGCTTGTGAGTCAATAGTGCAATGGTAGTGCTTCCAGGTCACCAAGTACTGTTTCTGAATTCAATACTATTGCAAGGCAATACCACTCAAGCCTAGATAGTATAAGAAGAATCCATTCATTCCATAATAATGATCTAATCATCTTTGACCAAGATCCCATCTAATCATAGAGTATCCAAAGATCACAAAATACTTTAGCCAATTTTAATACTAAAGTTATCTTATTACAAAATAGATTTTTTTAAGCTCCTACTGATAGGTTGAAGATCTGTATATTATAAAATTAAGAAAACTAGTGAAGCCTAAGTATATTAGTTAGAAGAGGATTTCTACTAAAATTGATATCCATTCAAGACTTCATGTAATTACTCCATAGGTAGATGGTAATGGGTTATATAAAAAGAGTATTCTGATGGGATAAGATGACATCTAAGATTTCATATAGATATTTTGTAGATATACTGTAATAAATACTATAAAAAGAATATTTAGCAGTATGAGATATAAAAGGGATTCTGTGCTATAAACCCAGATCTATAGATATAAGGGTTAAGAAAAGGTAATACAGACATAGATAGTAGGATAGTAGGGTTTTTTTCAGTAACAAGCCATGGGAGTACACAAGGTATTATAATCAGGTTTATGGATATAATGGTAGAATGAATATAACTTGCTATGGTTAGCATAAGATTGATTATAGAATTGTTCTGTAATTATCAGTTAGATTAATATTGTAAGACCATTATATCAACTTCAATAAATTGGACTTTGTTAATCCTTTAAAAAAAAAATTAAATTTTTAATAATAATAAAACTTTTTGAAATTAGTTTTAAAAATTTTTTTTAAAAAATATAAAAAATAAATATTAAGATTATTTTTTAATATTTATAAAATAAAACTCTAATTAAAACAAAAATGCTTTCCACTAATTCTCTAAATATATATAAAAAAGATATTTACAAGAAGTTCTATACTTTTTTACTAATAAAGTTTTTATATTTTTACTAAAATAACTTGAAGCTTGTCTTAATTTATCTCTCCTATCCTTTTTTACTTGTTTATAAACTCCTTTGAATAAAAACTTAAGCTTCTAATGACTGGAATAAACTCAAATATGTATTTTCTTTATTAAGAGCAAAAAAGTTTTAGGAAAAAAAAGAATTGACAAGTAAAGTGTCACCTTACAGAGCTGGAAGTGACAAGAAATAAAGGTTTTGTTAATAAGAAAAGACTTATTATCTATCTTCTCATATACTATTTTTTATCCTCTTAAAATGTCTACTGTTTTTCACAGTTTTCTTAAGAAATTTTTCCTATTTCAGTTTAATCCTAAATTTCTAATAGTATAATATTACCTGATATCTAATTGATT
>CAJVPT010003524.1:0-15091 GCA_910592055.1 Acaulospora colombiana
ATATATCATTTATATCACTAAACTCTCTAAAACCTAATCTTTAGCAGATTTATCGGGTGACTTGTTGCTTGAAAATATTTGGTTGGATTAAATTTCTACTACTACTACTATCTAGAAAAAACTAAATACCCTTTATTGAATCTTCAATCCTTCTAGATCCCTTCCAACTAACATGCTATAGTGAACTTGCTAGTTACAAAAAAAAAAGAAGTACACCTTTCTTTTAATTCTGATAATTATGATCTATTATCAATATCAAGTGTATTCAGAGAAAAAGTGTAAGTTTGATAGTATTTTTTGTATCATACAAGGGTGAAAACCCCATTTGAATCAGAATGAAAAAACTTCAAAATAATTTTGAAATAAAATAATAATTGTGTCTTTGTAAGTAGTGTAAATTCTTGAAGTTCCATTTCAATATAAGAGGTACTTATTTTATAGCTATGATACTTTTAAAGAGTAATAAGAGAGAGGAGATCACAGTTTATATGATGTTTATCCACTCATATCTCTAGAATATAACTTATAATAGACTTAAGGTTCTTATAAAGCTTAGGAAATGTATTCATATTATATGTAACAGTTATATTTTATCCTTCTTGTTTACTTTTTCTTTTCAAAAACTCTCTATCTAAAAAGTTAATGGCAAGAAAGTTTTCTAGAAAAAAGAAATCAGACAAAAAAATATATTACTTCTCTTCCCTATAAAGGTTCCAAAGTATAGGAAAAAATGTGGGCTGATAACTTTATGCCAACCTAGGAAACTTATATTACTTTTATATATAAAAATGGCTTTTCTCTTAATGTATAATAGTTTTTTCTTGGTTTTTCTAAAGAATTTTGTCTACCCTAGCTTGATTCTTAATTTTTTGTTATACTGGATTTTGAACAAGTTGATTGGTTGAAGATTGGAATTGATTATTTAATAATTAGCAAAAATATAAATAAAGATATATACAATAACTCACAAAAGTCTTGCACTACCTATCAATTTTTATTAATAAATATATATAAAAATAAAAAATTTTAAAATTATTAAAATTAAAATTTTTGTTAATAAATATTAATTTATTTTATTTTAATAAAAAATTCATATTATAAAATAATCAAAATTTTTTAAATTATATATTATATATAAAAATTTATTTATTTATTTATTTTTAAATCACAACTGATATTAAATGCGAGCACTTTTATTAAGAATTTGTTTAACATTAGGGATATTAAGATTCTAGATATTGATATCAATCATCTTATATAAACTATATATTTCCATATACATATAAATTAATGATAAATGGTGAAACAGAGTAATCTAGTAGTAAGTTTTTATAAATTTTTGTATTATTATTATTATTATTATTTTTTTAACCCATAATCATGTCACAATAGTATGTCTTTATTGAAAAATTGAAAATGAATTTACAATATTTTACAGACTTTTACAAAGTAACTAACTCATCTTCATACAAAAGTACTCTAAGTCAGATTTTGGAAATAATATTTCACTCCCCTAATAGATTGGTAATAACCTCTATTTACTAGAATAATTGCTAATAGTTTGTCACTGTTGATTGCCCGAAAACTAATAAATTGCTAAGTTAAAAAAGAGAAAAGAAAAAAAATTAATAGTATCATATATTTTTGCTGTATTTTGAAAAAGTATCAATAACTTCTTTTTATTTTCTTTGCTTCCTTACAAATGTTATTGAGAATTTGGATTAGTTCTGCTATACTTTCTCCTGATAATCCTGCATAATTAGGTTCTCTTAGAATATTATTGATCTTGCAGATATTTTTTAATCTGTTTGTGAGAATCTTGGTGAAGTATTTTTATGTGATTTCTAGCAATGCTATTGATCTAGTATTAAAAAGTTCATATTTCCATAGTTTTGACTTTGCTATAGAGTATATATGGCTTTGCTTCTATTCTATGGAAATAACTTCCTACCTGAGAAAGCAGTTAAGCATTTTTCTAAAATATTATTTTCCTTCTTAATTCAATCTTTTTAATATTTTATAGTTGATTTAAGATCTTCCTAGAGCTTTATTATTGAGAAGTTCTTAAAGTATTTCATGTAATTCTTTTTGAAAGATTGGTTTTAGTAGATCTTTGTATCACCTTTTTTTAATATAGCTTTTATGATTGTATTTTTCTTTCCAATTTTCTGTAAGGCTGTCAAAATTGACATTTCATTTTTTGAATGCTTCATAATGATATCTCTTTATTTGCCTTTCAATTTCTCCCTTCTTAATAGTTATACAGTATATTCTTTTTCTTCATTTTTAACCTTGATCCTGTCCAGCATTATTTTGATCTACTTTCTATTAGTTAAGGAGTTTATCATTTTTTTTTTAATTGCTACATTTAATAAGTTATCATATCTCTATTCCAAGACTTTTTTGATAGCATTCCTTGTTTTTTTTTGTCTCTGTGTTTTAATAAGTGAGTTTTAGGCTTTTTATTGTATCCTATATATTCTTTTTTAAGAGTTTTTATGAAATTTGAGAAATGTTATATTGGATGCAATAGTTTTCAATTTGATAATTAAAACTGAAAATAGTTTTGTATTTTCTAATTGCTATATTAAGGGCTTGTAATTTGATTAAATCATGTATATTTTCTGCCTTCTTAAAGAGTGTAAATAGCTGAAAGGTCCTCTGATACTTTATAAATTCGAGTCTATGCCTATGATATTCTTCCTGGAAAGCAGCTAACTTCTTGGATGCAAACTTGTTATATGCTATTCTACATATTTATTCTTTAAATATTTCTCAAATACTTGTTTGCTTAAGCTTCTTTTTTATCTTTTTTAGACTCTTTTTTAAATAATAAATCTATTGCCATTTTAAGTTTGTGATTCAAGCTTCTATTGAATACCTTCCACTGCTCAGGTGTTGACCCTTTCATATTAATTCTTTGTTCACTCTTTGTGAAAGATGTGTTTTTGATATCTCTTGTAAAGAGATTGACATCATGCATTGTTAACACTAGTATAATATAATCACTTTCTATTGTTTTCTCCATACTTTAATTGTTGAATCCGAGTATTGGATAGTTTGTAAGGCTTGAGATATTTATATATAATTAATCTGACTACTACTAGTAGTGTCCTATCTTGTTGGAGTTTTATCTTTTCCTTTTCATATAGCCTGTATAACAAGGAATAACCACTTATCTATAAAGTTGAATGTAATATTTCTGGATACCAATATAGTTTAAATTTGGTTTTAAATATTAATATCCTGTTTTTTGCAAGGTTATATGTAGCATTAAAGTCTTTTATTAATATTATGTAAAAGACTTGTATATTATTTTCTTTAATAAAGCTTTGTATTATTTTTTGCATTTTCTTGCTTCGCCATTTGTCTGAGAAAATATAAATCTGGATGATATACATCTTGTTTCAATTCATGAGTATATTAACTGCTATTATATATCCTTTTGCCTCTTCTATCAAAGCTATCTTTTTTTTCAAATCTTTTCTTATTAAGAGACTAATCCTTGCATCATATAGAGTATCTTTATTGTTACTGTGAAAATGCTTAAAAGTCATTTGATTTTAAAAGATCCATTTTACTTTTGTATAGATTAGTTTTGTTTCATATAGCCCCATTATTCCAATACCTTTTTCTTGCATTTCTTCTATAAGATTATACTAGTTTGTATTATCAGTAATACTTCTGATATTGTGTGTCTCTATTCTAATCACTCTTTTCTATATATCTTCCTCTTTTGTTTTTTCTACCTATTGGTTCTCTCTGTTTCTCTCTAGAAATTTATTTTTTTTCTATTTGCAAGAAAATATCAAGATTTTGATTATCTACTATTGTTTTTTTCTATTTATTATGCTTTGCTCTTATTTTGTATTTTGAATTTGAGAATAGCAGACTAATATTCCTTCTCTTTCTGTGGTTAGACTGGTGTACCCTTTTTAGAAACAGTTGACCCTCCTTTTGAGTGAATCTTTCTCTAGTTTATCTAGTTATTTGCTACACTTCTCTAATATTTTCTTAGATGAGCTACCTTTGACTCTTGTTTTGCAATTTATCTTAAGCTTCTTGTTTTCAATTTTATTGTTTGCCTTTGACATTACCTGATATCTAAAGCTTCATCATTTGTTTCTGAGAAATATTGTGAAACCTGATATGGGCTTGGTTTGTTTTCTGATGTCTTTACCTCCTTATTGCTCCCTATTACTACCAATTACTGATAATATAGACCTTATTGTACTTTTCCTGTTTTATGGCTAACTATTGTTACTTTTGCGTTTTGCTGCCGGTATAACTTCTTTTTCAGTTACCATAATATCTTTATTACTTTTTTTATTTTTACTTGTTCTATTTCAGTTTTTGATATCTTGCACCCTTGCTTCTTTAATCATTATATATGCATTGCCTGATCTGATCAGATCAGCTAACACCCTGTGATAATAATAATTCTTTGCACTTTGTCCTAGTCCTTGATTGTTGATCTTTATTTGATACTGAAGTGCCTCCCTTAGATCTTTTTCATTCTAAAAGTATACTACTGTGTAGTTTTCTAATATCAAAGTGATCTTGTTTTTTGATATATAAAAGATTTAGCCTTCATATGGTATAAGGTTTCCTCTATAGATTTTGTAGATAATCTATTAACTCTATAAAGTCCTAAGAAGTACCTCTTTCTCTTTTTTAGAATCTGAGTAATTTCTTGATCATCTTGTTTCTTGTAAACTATCACAGATTATACTTAATTGAATTTTATTTTGATTATCCATTTATTATCCAAGTTGATATATTTTTAATGAGCATAAAAGTTAACTTTAAACCTTTTTTGATAGAAAGATGTTCTATATTCATGCATATTGATAATCTCTTCAAATTCTTTCATTGTTTATTTAATCTTATGTTTGGCAAGCTTGTAATCTGTATTCATCAATGTAATATATTCTAACCTATTTTTGGCTAATGGAAAACTTTCTAGCTTGAAAAACTTTTTGTTCTGAGCATATCTTTGAAAGGCTAATCATATGCTCACAGCTTTATCCATTATCTTAAGTATAAAGTTTTCAGCTTCTTTTACATTAACAGCCTTCAGACATCTTGTTGCATTTTCTTCTTTATTAAAGTCAAATATAATACAATAGTTGCTATTGATAAATTTTATTTTGAAGGGATTCATTCTCTTAGGTATTTTTAGAGCTCTTTTGAAATATATAATTCACTCTTTCCAATTTTCTCCTGGTAACATGGCTCGAAGTACCTTCACCTTAATTGATCCCTGTTATTTTATAAAAATGGATTTACTATTGTTCCTTGAATCCTGTTTCTTGTATTATAAGATATGATATCTATAATACAGCTTCCCTGCACTATTTTTTTTAACACTTCTGTTTCTATTTATTCCATTACTACTATATCCTTCATTATAATTGCCTTAATGAAGTACATTTCTTTGTTTTTATGGAAGTTGGTTAAATTTCCATTGCGATACTTTCTATTATAGTAATTTTAACTTGGTCAAAACTTGATACCTATATTACTGACTTTCTTGTCAACATATTATACATCCTTTCTTCTAGTATAGGTGCTTCCAAATCTTTTTTTTTATCTTGCTCTTTTTTCCAGAGAGTGAGAATATATTGCTATAGCATATGTTCTTTTGCCAACACCAATGGATTTATTCTCAATAGATTGACAATAATATTATCTAATATCAACGAAACATGTATTAACTCAGTAGGAATGTGAAGTTGATTGGTTGCTATTGGTTTCAGCTCATGCTGTATTATTCTTGTTTCTTAAAGTACTTGCTGAGGATCTTAATGAGAAGCTATTTTTCTCAATACCTTTAATAGCTCCTTTCCCTTCTTTCTAGAATCCTGATTATTGTTTGTTCTTTCATTAATATATTGTTATATAGCACAAATAAATTAATATATGTTGTTATTATATGAGTGTCTTTTTAATCACATAATTAGATAAATACTATTATATAATAATTTTCCATTTGACATATATAGCAATAAGTTGCTATATTGATATTAAGGAGTCTATGACATATGACTTCTATATGTTTACATATTTTATATTTGTTTATTAACACATAATTGACTGTGATCAACTGTTGATCTTGTTTTAGATAATATGTGCTGGTAGATCACACACATTCTAGTTTGTTGATCTGTCATATCCCATTGTTTTATTACAGATTGATCAGCTTGCTTTAATACATATCAAGCAAGGGAAAAGTTAATGTGTTCATGTTTATGTGATATGAATTAGTTAATCTGGAATTGTTGTGTTATTGTGATCTTTTAATTGTTAGACCAAAAAAACTTGAACATCCTCCTGAATTTCAATTAGTCTTGAGATTATGCTGATTTATTAGTGAAATCTATTGCTTTTGAGACTTCTCTTAGTGCCTAAAAAGATATTAAACTGTACTACCTGACTAAGAGCTTTGTGGAGTTAAGGTTTAATTTCAAGAAGCCTATTGTAAATCAGCTTGTTTTTGCTTTTTCTCCTTCCTAAAAGCAAAAATAATCTAGGGATATTTGTCTTTTAAGTTGAACAAAACTCTTTTCTTATTGTTATAAAGTAAATTTTGTTGCCTTAAAATGTTTAGTTATATTCTCTAAGACTTACTTTTGTGTAAAAGGATCTTTTTAAGTTTTCCAAGAAAATTAACAAAAAAGAAATTTTTTGAAAAAATGTGAATCAGCAAAAAGAGTTTTTCAAAAATTATCTTTTCAGAATATCAACTATAATCATATATACAATATTTATTCTTCTTTTAGTAAAGTTTCTCAGATCAGTCTTACTTTCTTAAGTAAATGAATCTTTGTTTATTTAATTATATCAATTAATTCATTCTAATATTTGACAACTTTTTTTGACCTTCATTCAATAAATGACTGTATGCTTTTAATTCTTTGTACCCTTTTCTTAATTATTCTTAAAAATTAATACTTGAAGATAGTATAAATATAGAATATTATTAATCTTACTTTATTTAATTAATTATTTGTATATAAATAATGATTATACATTTCAAGTTTTCAATTTCAGCCTTTTGATATTTTCCTCTCTGATAGCAATATAAAGTATATAACTATTTGTTTATGTACTTTTATAAGAGATTAAAATATGATGCCATGAATTTAATTAATTCGAATATTAACTTTTGTAATATCTTTTATTCATATCACTTGAAAAAATTTCATTTACCTTCAATTTATATTCATCAGGAATGGTATTTATTAAGGTATTTATTTTTGCTCTCACTTCTTCTAGTTCTGGCTCATCTTTGATAACCGGTTTTACCAGTTTACTTCTTTATTACTTTTACTAGGTTGAATTTTTAGTGCTTTCCTAAACTCGACAAATTTTCCGATTCTGATATATTGATGATTTTAGATTCTATAACTACTATAGAATCAAGTCAGGTTTTACAGATTCGAGTCAATCAATTTTTTTTTTGAATCTTCTATTTTATTTTGATTTTTCAGAAAACTTGTTAATATATTCTATTAGGTCTGTTTTATAAATTTGATATTTTCTCTTTCTAGTTTTTTGATCTATATGTGTAATTCTTCATTTTTTAAATAAATCAGTTGATTAATAATAATAAATTTTAACAATTCAATAATAAATTAATTACAATTGTTTTTAGTATCCTCTTTGATTAGAGATTTAAGTGGCAATTCAACTTTTGGTATTGATATTTATGCAACTTCAGATATTAATATTTCTGGCAATACAATAGATGATCTTTTTTTAAAAAATTCAATTATTATAATAGGGATTAAAGATTTAGTATCAGGTGCTATTGAACAAACTGTTGTCATTTCTAATATAGTTAATATAAAGAAAGTTTGTGATAGTAGGAAAGGTTGTAAAGGTTGTGAAGATGAAGATGGCTGTTCTCTGTAAAAAGTGTATTCAGTTGATTTTTATTGTTCAAATATTTTAGATATCCATAAAAAAATATTAAATTAATAAAGAATTATTCAAATAAAATTATTCGTATTGTTTTAATACAATTTAGAACTATATATAATATTATACTATTATTTGTTATATTATATTACAATTCAAACCTACAAATCCATAGTATAGTAATTAGCATTCTGTATATCAGATCACAAGATGCAGGTTCAAATTCTTCAAGGGACTAATATGATTTCACTGAACTGGAAACAGGTAGAATTTGACAAATAATCTATTGACCTAACTGTATATAACTTATATTTCTGAGTATAGTTAGTGCAAATCAAGATGATCAATAATTTTTATTATATTATGTTAAAAATCAAGATCTCCATAATATAAAATAGTTTATACAAAGATTGTAATCAGGTCTCTATCTAAAATCAAATAGAATTATTCTTGATAGAATTGTTAATAACAAAAAGAGTAGATTCCTAAATTAGTCATATGTTGCTGAAAAAGAATTGATTGAAGATCTTATCTGATTTCAAGACTTTAAGCATGTGTCTATGCTTTGATCCATAAATTTAATAATCAGGAGGTCTTGGTGAAAGGAGAAATCTATGGACCACTTCAAAGGATCAAAAACTAGATCCAGGATAAAGAAAATTTGACAGCCTAATAATCAGACTACTTTTAATAAAAATGGTCTGAAAAAAATTAAGAAGGAATTACATAGTTTTCCAATGAGATATTGCTTATATATAGTTAGTAAATATATAGATAGTTACTCATATACAGTGTGTAACAAAACTTTTTAGAATTTTATTTATATAATATAAATGTATATAACTTTTTCAAAACAAAAGCAATTTACATGAAATTTTAAATATGTAAACATATTTTAACAAATACTGTATATATATATCGTTAAAATTTCTTACTTATTATATTTTTTTATAAACATATTTTTACAATATCATTTTCTAAAAAATATATATAACGTCAAACTATATTATATTTGTTAAAGAATGAAATTACTTCTGCAAATAAAATATATTCTAGAATTGGCATAAACATGTCAACTATTTATTACAATCTTAAAAAATTAAATTTTAAAGGAAATAAATAATTCAAGAAAATTAGGTGGAGGTCAATTTAAAAAAATTACTGTACATGAATCAAAAGCAATTGATCAATACTTATATCATGATCCAAGACTTTCTACAAGAACTTTGATAATTAAATTGTTAAAAAATAAATACTAAAGTATCTTATATAACAATTTCAAGACATTTAGCAAACTTGGGTTATAAAAATAATCCATCTTTAGAAACTCCTATGCTTACTACTGCTCATAAAGAAGCTTATATTATTTGAGCAAATAAATATCTTAATATAATTAAAAAAAGATCTTATTTTCTAATGAAACAGCATTTCAACTATTCAAAAATATAATTATTCAATAATATAAAAATTCAAGACCAGTCAAAGAATATTTAAAGATTGTACTAAAATTTTTGCATAGGAAGGATTTTGTATAAAAGAAAAAACTTTTTTTTTTTGTTTTAAAAAAATTATGAATGCAAATTTTTATGTTAATATTTTGCAAAAACACAAATTAGAAATCATTGAATTGCTTAAAAATAATTTTTATTTTTAGTATAATAATAATCCCAAATATACAAGCAAAATTGCTAAAGCATTTGTTGATGAAAATTTTTTTAAAGTTTTAAATTAGCCTTTTAATAGTCCAGACTTAAATTTTATTGAAAATCTTTGGACTATTATTAAAAGAAATATAGAAATAAGAAAACTCTTTTCATTAATTCTCTGACCACACACAAAAAAGATGTTCGCAAGAAGTTTCTATACTTCTTTGCTAATAAAGTTTTAA
Organism: Acaulospora colombiana; assembly: GCA_910592055.1. Lineage (NCBI taxonomy): Eukaryota > Fungi > Glomeromycota > Glomeromycetes > Diversisporales > Acaulosporaceae > Acaulospora > Acaulospora colombiana. Next base: position 9,812 of record CAJVPT010003524.1, read on the forward strand.
TATTTTCATTAAAACAACTTGAAGTATAACTTCAAGAGTTGCTTTTACCTTTTCTCTTTTGTTTACAAATTTTTTCCCTCAAAAACTTGACTTCAAGTAACCAAGAAAAGTCTAACATCTTTGATATCAATGGCAAGAAAGTTTCTAAAGGAAGAAGAACTGATTGTGAAGTACCTAAAGGTCTATTTAATCTTTGAAGCGAGAGATATATAGAGATTTTGATAACAGAAGGGCTTATTTTTCCCCTTCCAGTTACTTATAAGTCTCTTAGAGCTATCGCTTTCATGGTTTTATTAATATAAAATTAATAATTAATTCTTTCACCTTACTTTTCAATTATCATTTCACATTTCTCTTTCATTAAATCTATAAAATTATTTAAAACCTTATTAGAAATTTTATCACATTCTTCTATTATAAACTATTTTAATTCTAAAATATTTTTAGGTAATTACATTTCTATATATATTTTTTTTTTTTTTTTTTTAATCCACAATCATGCCACAATGGTGTATCTTTATTGAAAAATTGAAATGAATTTATAATATTTTATAGACTTTTACAAAGTGACTAACTTGGCTTCATACAAAAGTACTTTAAGTCAGATTTTGGGAACAATATTTTACTCCTCTAATAGATTGGTAATAACATCTATCTACCAGAATCATTGTCAACAATTTGTTACTATTGATTGTCCAAAAATCAATGAATTGCTAAGTTAAAAAAAAAAAAGAAGAAAAATAATTGGGGAAAGAGAACAATCCAAGGCTCATCAAAAAATCCAAAAATAAAAACAATCTCTTCTCAAAAAAGATTTGCCTGATTGAAATTGTCTTTTTGTTTTACTTGAACCTTAGAAGAAATCTTCTTTTTCACCACCTGCAACATTGGACGAATCAATCCAACTGGTCTTTTATTTAAGTGAGCATCAGATTGAGATATCTCAAGGAAAGTATTTAGATTTCAGCTTTTTTCCATTAAAGCTTTGTTATCATTTGAGGAACTTAGGTAAAAGATGGGAGTTTGCAATCCACATTACCTATCACTCAGTCTTTTGATGTCATAGAAGTTTTTATTGAGGGACTTGAGCTTTTTGAGTGCAAACATTTTCAGTACCTTCTTTCCAATTACCAATAATGTTATTGGAACATGTGAATGTGACCAATAGAAGCTTGTTTACATTCCAAAAACTAACATGTTTTGTGCCAGCCAATCACCTTTAGTGAGAATTTGTGCTATCAAAAATTCAGGATCAAACTGAGGTAGGCAAAATCTTTAGATTTTCAGCTTCATTTTGATATATTTTTTATTAATTTTTATGCAATAGTTTTTGAGTAATAAATAAATAAAAAATTTTAAAAAGTTTTGTTACACACTATATATAGATTACTAATATAAACAAATATATGAGTACTTGTTAGTATATACATATCTATCCTATACAAAAAGAGTAATGTAAGCAGTTGAGCCAAGGTAGTTGCCTTATATGAATATATTGATATATCACTAATAAAAATTATAGCAATGAATTTATAACACAATAAATAACATATGTGATAGATAATTTTACATCTTTAAAATTTATTTTAACATTAGTCCAATCTTGATAGATTAACTTCTACTAAAGGGGTATCAACAAGCTACAAGGTGAGTTCCTCCTAAGAGATATTATTTATATTGAGTTTTATTTGATATTAGACTGATAGTATATCTTAGAAAAATTCTATATAATAATATTATATAAATACAAATAAAGCAAACCTAAGTCAACAATATAAAGAGAAAACTGAAGCTTGGATCAGCAATTCCAAAGGAAAACTTTGAAGCCTACAAGAAATTTAACAAAATCTACTTTCTTTTGAAAAAAATATAAGCCAACTGGAATACAAGAATCCTAAAAAATATAGAAAAGATCATTTAGAAACTAAGAAAGCTTAGTAAATCTGTCAAAGAAGAAATGGCTTCTCCTCAATTACAAGAAGAAATTCTAGAGCTATTATTAAATATCACTAAAATAGAGTATAGTCTCAGAATGGTATACAAGAAAAAAGAAAGTTTTTACATCAGAAACTAAATTAAAAAAGCCTTAGAAAGCAGGTGTGAAGATCTCAAGTTCAACCAAAAATAGATGCTGAGCTCAATTTTGAACCACAAGAGAATAAGAATTATCAACTAAATGAGGCATGGAATAAAGGAGTAGATGGAATCATCAGAGATTTTAAAGAGCTACTAAGGGAAAGAAAGAGAGAAGCTGAAGAGAAAAATCCCAGGTTAATTATCAATAACCGAGAAGAGATAGGAGAATTTGACAAGTGGATCTCTAAAGTAGTAGAACAAGATTCTAAAACTAGTCAGGATATGCTAAGTTTCTATACTGGCCTTATAAGAACAAATATTATCCTAGAAATGGCAAACTTAAAATGTCAAGGTAAATGCATAAAAAAAATAGCAAGAAAATAGATAATAAAAATACAAAGAAAAGTTTGTAATCAAGTCCAAAAAGAAGTCTGGAATAGAAGATGTGAAAAAATAATTGAGTAAAAAAAAACACAAGGAATCGATAGAGATAACAAAAAAAGAAGACCTTCATGTCTTTCAAGTCAGAAAAGTATACTTATAAAGAAAAAGTGCCACTACTTGAAGAAGGAAACCTCGAGATAAAGGCCTCCAAGAAATTCTAATAAGAAGAGTGGAGTATAAAATGAAATGGTTGGGTTTTAGGCTCTATCAGAATCTCGCAGAGTGATCTGCAATAGTGACCTGCAGGCAATGAAGTTAACAACTGAAAGGGTCTTTACCTGAACTATTAATGGAGTTATAAATCACTCCTGAAGTTACACTTAGAGTTTTAATAATTTTTTAAAATAGAAACAAATGAATTAGGTAAAGACTTAGTTTTAGCGATATATTCTCTAATGTAAAGTATACATATGTTTAATAAAGCACATATATCTAGTCTGACAGAGGGTATAAAAAAAATAAAATAAAAATTTTAATAAATGTCAAAATAAAAAATAATAAATTTTTGATAAAATTTCTAATTAAATATATAATTGTTGGAATGGAAGCTCAGCCTCATTTATTAACTTAATATAGTAATTTACAAATTTAATTTGTAGGTAATACATATTTATATCATTTATATTGACAAACATTTCTAGAATCCTACTTTTAAAGGATCCATCAGATGGCTTGTTGCCCGAAAATATTCAGTCAGATTAAATTTCTATTACTATCTATCTAGGAAACCTAGATACCCCTATTTTTGGATTTTAGATCCTTCCGGATTTCTCTCAACTAACTTTCCAGGCTTGACTTGCTAGTTTCGTGAAAGGAGAAGTATACCTTTCAAATGGTTCTGATGGACATGGCGCTGTTACCGGTTTTGGTACCTTTCCCAGATTTGTTTGTGTTCAGCCATGTAGATTGTGCCTTTTTATAGGGAGAAAAACTTGCTTAGAACCAGAAGTGGGAAAACCCTGTTTGTATGAAACCAGAATGGAGATGATTGGTGTTTTCTTAAATCTGGTTGTGTTTTGTATCATAGACGGTTTTTCCATTCCTTAAATCTTTCACATGGCCCTCATGTAGTATTGAACTATGGACCTTGTGATTGTGACCTGGGAGCACTACTCTGTACTATAGACCCACAGATCAATTAAATTATAATAAAATTGATTAATAATTTATTTATATTGAATTATCTTTAGCGATTCATACTATATGTACAGCTTACAATTGTTTAATAAAGCACACATAACTAGCCTAATAGAGGATTTAAAAAAAAAAATTTTTTTATTTATATTAAATTATATAGTAAAAATTAACTGATAATTTATTTATATCATTAATTTAACAAATTATTTATTTTTTAATAAATATTACATAAGTGAAATTATGACAAATAAATATTTTTTGACTAGTAATATCTTTATATTATGTATTTAATTTATAAAATAATGTAAACTATATATTATATATAAAAACTCATTCTGCTGATTCCCTGATCATACTTAAAAAAATATATTCGCAAGAAATTTTTACACTTCTTTACTAATTAAGTCTTAATACTTTTCTTAAGACAACTTGAAGTATAACTTCAAGAGTCATCTCTACCCTTTCCCTTTTGTTTACAAATCTCTTTACTCAAAAACATGACTTCTAGTAACCAAGAAAAGTCAAGTAATATCTTTGATATCAATGGCAAAAAAGTTTTCAAAGGAAGAAGAACTGACTGTGAAGTATTTGAAGATCTATCTAACCTTTGAAGCGAGAGGTTATAGAGGTTTTCTGCAGTAAAAAGATTTATTTTCTCCCTTTTTGACTGTTTTGACCTTCTTAGAGCTTTCACTTTTATAGTTTTCTAGAGAATTTTGCCTACCTCAGTTTGACCCTGAATAATTGGTTAATACAAATTCTCATCAAAGATGATTGGTTAACATGAAACACATTGGTTTTTGAAATGCAAACAAGCATCTATTGGTCACATTTACATGTTCTAATGATATCATAAGTGATTGGAAAGAAAGTTCTAGAAATATTTGCTCCCCAAAAAGTTCAAGTCCCTTAATAAAGACTTTCATGACACCAAAAGATCAAGTAATGGGTAATGTGGATTGCAAACTCCTATCTCTTATCTAAGTTCCTCAAGTAGTGACAAAATTTTAATGAAAAAAAGTTGAGATCTAAATTCTTTTCTTGAGATATCCCAATCCAGTACTCACTTAAATGAAAAACTAGTTGAATTGATTCATCCGATGATACAGGTGATAAAAAGGAAAATTTCTTCCAAAGTTCAAATAAAGCAAGAAGACTATCTCAATTAGGCAGATCCCTTTTGAGAAGAGATTGTTTTTATTTTTGGATTTTTTTAATGGACCTTGAATTGTCCCTTTTTCCCAATTAGTTTTTCCATTTTTCTTTTTTAACTTACCAATTCATTGGTTTTCAGGCAATCAATAGTGTCAAACTGTTGGCAATGATCTTGGTAGATAGATGTTATTGCCAATTTATAAGGGGAGTATAATATTGGTTCCAAAATTTGACTTTGAGTACTTTTGTATAAAGATGAATTGGTCATGTTGTAGATTTACTTCCATTTTCAATAAAGACAAGTCATTATAACTAAAGATGGGTCCCTAAAGTAGTTAGTAGGGACAAAAGTAGGGACGTAAATCAGGTTAACCTTCAGTTATAAGGACATTAACTTTCAATTATAAAAATATAAATTATATTAACTTTTAATTAAAATATATAAAATTTTAATATTAAAAATTTTTT
>CAJVPT010003525.1:0-15086 GCA_910592055.1 Acaulospora colombiana
TTATGTTGACAAACATTCCTAGAACCCTACTTTTAAAGGATCCACTGGATGGCTTGTTGCCCGGAAATATCCGGTCGAATTAAATTTCTACTATTACCTATCTAGTAAACCTAGACACCCCTATTTTTGGATCTTCAATCCTTCTGAATTCCTCCCAACTAACTTGCCAGGCTTGACTTGTTAGTTCTGTGAAAGGAAAAGTACACCTTTCAAATGGTTCTGATGGACGTGGCGCTGTTGCTGGTTTTGATACCTTTCCCAAATTTGTTTGTGTTCAGTCGTGTAGATTGTGTCTTTTATAGGGAGAAAAACCCACTTAGAACCAGAAGTGGGAAAACTCTGTTTGTACGAAACTGAAATGGAGATGATCAGTGTTTTCTTAAACCTGGTTGTGTTTTGTGTCATAGACAGTTTTTTCCATTCCTTAAATCTTTCACATGGTCCTCATATGATATTGAACTATGGACCTTGTGATTGTGATCTGGAAGCACTACCACTGTGCTATAGACCCACAGGTCTTTTGAAATATGAGATAATAATAAATATATTTATTTATTTTTAATAAATAAACTTTGATATTTAAATTTTCATTAAATATTAAATTCAAATTCTATATATTTATTTATATAATTAATATTAAAAAGCAAGATAAATAGATTTTATCAAAAAAAATTTTTTTTAATTTCAAGATAACTAAAAATAATATCTAATTTATAAAAAAAAAGTTCAATTCACTTACTATATATTATAATTAAAAATTTCAATCAAGGTAAATATATTGATTAATTTAAAAATTTTATTAAATATATAATATTTAATATCTTAAATATAAATAATTTAATAGGTTTACTCATTAACATAAAATAATAAGTAAATAAAATTTTATTTAAAAGTTAATAATTATAAATAAAATTGCCTCCATGATTTGCAAACACAATAAATATCAATAATAACTTTGTTTAAATAAAAATTTTCTATTAATTATATTTTATTAAAGTAAAAAGTTTCTAAAATCCGATTAATTAATTTATAGTAGCATGCCACATGTGCAAAGATTATATATATACTTGAAATAATGTTTTCCTATTATATATAGCATAATTTATCATAACATTATATAGAATTTAATCAATTTTAATTTAACAAATTAATTTGTTTTTAAAAATTTTGAAATTTAATATTCAATTATCAATTTACAAGTATTTTAAATCTTTCTTTTATTATTTCAAATTAATTAATTCATCAGTATGTGATAATAATTTTGCCAATAATTGCAAACAAGGTTTTTCCTATTTGTGGTTTGTGACCCGTAATTAATGATTTCTTTTCAATTTTCAATGATAACTTTGTGCGCACACACTCCTTTATCATCAAGAACCAAGGCCGTCGGCAATGCTCGCTCAGAATTTGGAAATTTTCGTTAAACGACCCCTAAGAGGAACCTGGAAACCTACGCAATAATTACACGCAGTTTCGTAGAGATTGATATTTTCCACGTGAGAAGATGCTTAGTGTGATTATTTATACGTGAGAGTTTTTGACAGTATGGGTAGCACAAGTAATTTGCAAAGACACAAACATGGCATGATTTTTTTCATTTAATGTTTATATTATTATGCAATCATTTTTTCATATTTTAAACAGCATTCATTAATAAAGGGCGAGATGAGGGCATCATGTGGAACCAACAGAAGAGAAAAGTTCGGCATTCCGATTATGGCAAGAAAAAATATTTACAAAATATCAGTTAATTAGTTGAAATTCAGAGCACGTACGCACACTCTAAACCACAAATTACGACGGTAGAATCACAAGGCAGAGAGGTGATAGGTGTATAATCGACCGGCGTGTGTAAAGTGAAATGTATTATGAAACCGATGAAACATTTCTTTTAGCGCAAACCTGGAAGGGATATACGTCCAATAGGACAAAAAAAAAAAAAAAAAAAAAAAAAGGTTTTGATTGTTGCAAATTGTGGGGAATTGTTAATTCTCGGTCAGCATGTATCAGCCTTAATAAAAACATTAAATAGAAGCCAAGCCAATAAGGTAGCAACAGCAACAGACCACATACAATCAGTCAACAGTGGACCACGTAGAGGTGAAACCGAGTCATTTAATCTTTTATGGACCGATATATGTGTGTGTGTGTGTCACATGCAAATTACAACCTTATCAAAAAAATATTATTTTCACAATACTACCTGCAATTGTAGCATGGTTGTATACGCTAACAACGACACATAAATTCTTATTCTTTTTCATGACGAAAAAGAAAGATGTGCGTGTAATTCAATTCATGCTGTGCGTACTTTTTTGGTGTGTCTGTCAACAATTGATGGGCGCGGAATGAAAAAAAAAAGAAAAGAAAAGAGTCAAGGGAAATAATAACAATAACAATAACATCTCGGACTAAACCCTACAGTATGACAATATGATATCGGGAGGAGGTGGGCAGGTTATTGTCCAATTTCTTTCTAACAAAGTAAGAGAAGAAGGAAAATTTTAGCAAAGAGACAAAAGAGGGAGAATGAATGAATGAGCGGGTGTCGGTGTTGATGTTGATTATTGAAATGAACTTGTCGGGAAAACTAAATGGATTAATTGAAATCACGCAGAGATTTTCGGAGGCAGCGATAAGGAAAAAGGAAAGCATGAATAATTTTGGACATTGGGACAAAAATGATGACGATGATGCAACTGTGCCAAACTATGTAAAACCAGCTCATTGACCCTTAAACTTCGTTTACAAATCGATTCTATTATAGATTAATGATCCATTAATATATCACGATTCTCAAACTACTTAAACACTTTCTTATGATTAAATAATTTATTATCATATATATAATCGTCACAATCGGCGTCACGCACCGGTAATCGTCACGATGTATGGATGACATCAAAAAAAAAACATATTTTTTTTTTTTTTTTTTTTTTTTTTTTGCGGCTAAAACTACCGTCGTAATCACATTATCATTATTAATCTCTTGTTCCCAGAGCCCGCATCAAGAAAAAATCATGTTCATCTCAGCCTTATGGCTACAACTATGAATGGTTGGGTCTTGAACTCTAAGAATAACTCTAAGCGAGAAGAGAGTTTACGAGCGAAGGTTACCACACCATAATAAGGTCAGTGTCCCCCCCCTTTTTTTTTTTTCCTATTTTTCCATCGCATATTATTATGTTGTCGCCCCCTCTTTTTTCTTTAAGAACACCCCCCCTCCCCATCAAACAAATTAAACAAACAACGCAACAAGGTGAAAATCCATCCAATAAAGCAGGTTTTTTTTTCTGTCGTTAAGTGTAATCTTAATTATAATTTTTATACACCGAAAGTTAACAGATGTATGTATGTTTTTTTTTTTTTTTTTTTTTCATCATCATTTTGCACCGACAATACATCGAGCAGGGATTATTCTTTTTTTTTTTTTTTTTCTTAATAATTACAGTATTATACTCGCAATATAAATAATAAGAATAAATCAACGTCAACATGAAGAAATAGTTCTCGCCTGCTCGTATAAATAGAATCAATACAAATAATCACTATAAAAAGTATATAAACTTTCTTTTTATATTAAAACCGGTTTGAAAATGCAGTCTAAACATATCTGTATAAAATAAACTATATTTATTTTGAAAGACCGAAGAAAAAAAAAAAAAAAAAAGAAAAGCCATTTACATACATGCCCATCATTTTCCTATCATCCAATTAGTATAAATGATATATTTTATCTTTGTAAAAAAAAAAAAAAAAAATACACGAGCTTTATTAATAATAATATATTTATTATAATATCATCTAAAATAATTTGTGACTTCAATATATCATTTTTTTTCCTTTCATTCAAAAACAAGTCTAATCCAAAAAAATCTTTTTATATATGCTCAATTTAAAATAAATCAACAACGTCCTTTTTTATAAATATCAAACTATTATTTGCTTTTTATACTATCACATTCCCCACTTTTTATATATATAAAGTCACGCCAATACACAAAAAAAATTTATAAAACCGAGGCTTTCCTTCTAATTTTTTTTTTCAACACTTGTAAACATCGAAAATTTTCTTTACTTCTTTTAGAAGAGAACACAAGCTCTCGTCACTTTAGCTATTTCTTCTTTTTCTCTTGAGCAAACAATACCGCTTTCAACCTTCTTACCAAGCAGCCTTTCACACGCCTAAAACAAACACCTCGAGCGAGCAACTTGCAAAGAAAAAAAAAAAAAAAAATGTATTTAACCACCACACTCGCCTCTTTACCCTCGACTTCATCAAATTTCTCTTCACTACAGACCATAAATCTACAGGGAAAACCATTACCGCCAATACCACATCGTCAACAACCGTTACCTCAGTTCAACAATCTACAGCAGCGAAGGGATCAATTCGCCTTCTCCACAAGGCAGGAAAAGTCAACGACAATGCAACATCAATTCTACTCATCCCAACATCATCAGTCAAATAACAACACCACCACCACCACCACGTCAACGATAATACAAGATGTCTCGTTGTTCGAACGGGTGCCTTTGGAACGTGTGGCAGATTTCGCTTCACATATGACTTGTTTCTTGTGGTTTGGTGATTATATGATGGATCCGCATTCGTCGTCTTCATCAATAATTGCACCACCCCCAGGCGGGAATGGTCACGGGAGATTCATCGATTACAAACCGAGAGATGCGTTCAAGAAATTTTGCCGTGATGTAATTTCGGCGACGCAAGTCTCGCATTCGGTCATTCTCTTGTCGTTATTGTACATTCACAGGATGAAGATAAACAATCCCACCATCAAAGGTCAAAATGGTTCGGAATATAGAACGTTCACTGTTGCTCTCATGTTGGCCAACAAATTTTTGGACGATAACACCTACACAAACAAGACTTGGTCGGAGGTTACAAATATTCCCGTTTCAGAGATAAACACCATGGAAATGGAATTTCTGAGTTCTCTGAACTATCAACTGTACGTCTCCGAGCAGCAATTTTTCGATTGGGTTCGAAACATGGTGTCTTACGTTTCGATTGGCGATGACCATCGTAATAACGATGATTCCGCACCCGATTGCCAAATGAATGTTTCCCAACGTTCACAATATTCGCAAAAGCAGCAGCCGATTATTGTTCCCATTCAATCGATATCCACTGGTTTCAAGAGGTCAGCCGAGCAAGCATTCGTGGACGGAATGATGGTGTCGCCGCCAAAGAGGACAAGTTGTTATCCAACATATCAACAAACACAAAGATTGGTGGTTCAAACTCAACCTCAACGGATGTACACTCAGACATTCGCATATCCGACACCACCGCCGAGCACTTCGAGTTCGCAACAACTTGCTTATTACAACTTGCCGACCACCGCTTCTTCGAACAGCGGCAGTTCGTCGAATGTGATGTTCGGTCAACCATCGTCATCGTCGTCATCATCATACCAGGTTAGGCAAAATTACACTTTGGATCCGATGAACGTTTTGTATGCAACGAGGCTCAACGCTCGACCCGCGTCCTCGGCATTTCCAATTAACAACATGTCGTTCACGACGACGGTGGTGTAATGACGAAATTCACGTGACATCAATTCAATCCTTTTTTTCCTTAGTTCTGAAAGAAAATTCCAATATCATAATAAATAAAGAACTTTTCAATTGTAAAGGCGTTTATTTGATAGCGCAAATCCATTTGTTTTTACACTTTCTCTGTACAGAAATTTTTTTTTTTTCTTTCTCTAGACATCTTTCCTCTTTGCATTTGTATTGTAATTTTAGCATTGTTTTCAAATCTTTTTTTTTTTTTTTTTTTTTTTTTTTACACAGCAAAATACATAACATTCATTCACCACATAAATCTCTAATTAGATTCACAGCCGATTAAAAAAAAAAAAAAATTTTTTTTTTCCTAGTGCTAATGTGAAATTTTTTTATCCCTCTCGCTTTACAGTTTTTCGTAAGCTTCTTTTCGCGCAAGACGAAAATTTCGTTTTGCCAAGTAAGATTTTCTCTACATATTATATATATGTAAACATATATAACTATAAAATACAAGATTCTTCAAGAAAAAAAAAAAACCAATAATTAATAAAATGAGAGAATAAAAAAATCTTCAACTAAATTTGACGAGGTTTCTTGTGATTACCTTCTAATATGGATTAAGGGGGAAAGGAAGTATGATTGAACTTGCCTTCCTTGTTTTAACACGTGTGAGGTGCCAAGAATTAGGGTGGGTGTATGAAGAGCATCGACGTGCATCTATGATCTCGGCCTGAAAGTTTGATCGGTGCGAGTATAAAATTATTTCGCAACCGGAAAAAAAAAAAAAAGGACAACGGAAATTTTTTCTCTTCTTTTTCCCCCTGTTTCATCGTGAAGAAGGATGAATTTTATTTTTATTCTATCAGAACTTGGAACGCGTGAGAGCAAGAGCGCGGCACGGAACCATGATACTCCTAATAAATATGACATGTACTTTATTTATTGCATCAGGTAAACAAACGTGCGTACTTCACTGGATTCATTTGAACGACGAACGAGACCAAAAGACAAACCAATCGCTCATCGCTTTTCATCGTGAAATCATTTAACAGCATCAATCGCCCCTGGTAAATGAAATCATGGTTAGGACACACGCACATACGTCCAGCTTTTTTTTTTTTTTGTTGAACGAATAGGAATGTGGGAAGGAAGGAAAGAAAAAGCCGGTTTTTGGAAATTCGAGTTTTCTAAAGCGTAAAGGTTTCCCACTCACACATTCTTTATAGTCTCGTCCCCTTTGTATGCCGATCACAAATATACGATGTGAATAATAGTTGCCACTTCAAAGAAAGAGATTTGCTTTTCTGGGTAATGTGATTTTCGATCTTCGTGAACAAGTGACCATAAATGCATCCCTATCCGCAGCAAGTTTGCCCGCGTTTTTTTTCCTTTAACACCAAGCCACCATGCACCCTTCTGCTGATCTCGCAATGTGTTGGTCGGTCGTTCTATTAAACAAAGTAAATAAATAAATAAAAAAAAATTTACACAGGCGCACACAATATACTTCAGCCGGGCAATCTTCGGGTCACGGTGCATTATCGTTTTTTCTATTCATGCATCACCCATACTTTTTTCCTCTCCCAGTATACACTGTATATGTGTACACAATTTCTATCTACTACTATTATTATTATTATTATTATTATTATTATTATTATTATTATTATTATTTATTATTATTGTTATTCTTCTTCTTATTATTTATTATTGTTATTACTGGCTACCGACTGGTGACAAAGTAGATGCACATCAGAAATTATTATGGCAAAAACAAGATTGCGCCCTCAGTTACACTCATTCTGCGATTCAGGGTTGTTTCCGGAGATTGAAGATTCGTTCGTGGAATGGAAGACCCAAAAAAAACCCGTCTCCCCCGAACGAGAAATATGGTTCGTGGTGTTTGTGGCAAAGTTCCAACGTTTAATACCTGATGAGTTATGTGTGACATATTATGAATACGTAATGTGCATGTATGGCGCATTGCCGAATTTGGAAAAATCGTAATGAAACTCTCGAGGTCAGCAAGAATCAGTTTTCTTCTTTTGAAAGAGAAAGATTCGTCACGCGTGTAACCGGATCCATTGACAAGTGATCTTGGGAAATCCGCATTTTACCAAAAATTGCAATTTACTAAGCGTCCTTTCACTTGTTTCTCTCCTGGAGGCAAACAAACGCTTGGTTACGCGATTGTCCTTCTTTCACGCAAAATCGGCTGCGGCCGTCAATAACGTCGGAGATCACCTGATGTGGCTTTACATCAGCTTCTTTGTCATACGTACCTGTCATCGTGCCGTGAATTTTCGGTTGATACGACGATCGTGCACTAATTTGGTAAACCTTTTTATGAATAATCTTCCTAATTCGGCATCCGCTCCCACTCTTCCACTTTGTTATTTCCCCTGACCTTAGTTGTTTACTTTAGTAGTTGAAAATAATTGGTGGAAATGCAAACAGAGAAAAAGTAAACATGACGTACCTGATTGCGTATTCTCGGAAATCTTGCCCCAAAAATGACTAGAAGCACGAGATTTTCATCTATCCAGAAGGGATCACCTGCCATTTTGGTTTCCCTCAATCAAGCCACTCCCTAACGTTTGGTTGTCGTCGGTTCTTTCGAGAGATGATTGCGATGCTTAACCCCAACTTGGCGAGGGGAAGGAAAGGGGAGTGAGGGAGGGAGGAAAGATCCGCCTAAAGTCGAAAACCCTCTTTGGTTGTACCATGACAACAGAAAGAAGGGTTACCACCGTCGTGCTAGCTTAAAGAAACCTAACCACTTGGTAATTCAACCTGCCCTAGAGAAATTCCGTAGTTGATTCCTTAGAACCAATCAAAAGGGCTTAGCTTTTTTTTTTTTTATCGTAAGTTGATCTTTTTTTTTTTGCCTAGGCGTGCGCGCACTAACATGTGTTGTGCGCGTTAACTTCACCGATTAGATACAACGGCGCTCCTTTGGTGATTGTTTACTCTTTCACAAGCATTCTCTTGCTAAATCCACTACCCATACACGGCACTGCACCGCGCATTCTCTGCATTCTACAAAAGTGGTCCTTTTTCTTTCTTCTTTCTTCTTCTTTTTTTTTTTTTTTTTGAAAAAAAAAAAAAATCATTTACCAAAACACCCCAACTCAACTACCCCGCGTCACATAATGCGTCACGTTACTCGACTTATCGATTCACACCTATCACCCGCCGACGATTGTTTGTTATTTGTCACGGAGTAATCATGTGATGTGCAGCCAAATAAATACATCCGCTAGCCGCATTTGCGAGAAGCCTATTCTCTAAAAGTAAACTGGGAAAAAAATTATATACTCCATGTGCACCACATAATTATTTAAATGACGACCGTGCGACCATAACATTAGTGTCAGCGTCCCGAGCTCGGCACCCAATTACCCTGTCAGAAAAAATAATAGTAACAATCGAGCCATCGGGAATTCAAACAACCTTATACAGAACCTTAAATTTAAATAAGCCCATCTTTCACGGTGTTAATTTAAGCGATGCACGTACACCATTCGCCAACTTGTCCGGTTGACTAACAGGTATCATAAAGTTTTGCTCCTTGTTCGGGAAGTGTGATGCCCCTGCGAAGTCAATAACAATACCAACATGCGGAATCTTTGTCACCTTACATGTACTGTACATACGTTACCTCCGAGATTCCGGGAATTCCTAAAGCGACGATCTTTAGCACCTGTATGATCGATTTGTATGGTTATTTGGCACCCCTCAACCGCATAAAGACTTGCTTTGTCACACTGTTGGGAATTTTCTTTATTTTGGCTAATAATTCTAAAAACGGGAATAATTTTGATTAACATTTGCCTTTCAAATTCAAGCCTCTTTGGAATGATGAATAAATCCTTGGTTTAAACTCGTTTTACAACAGGTACCGTCGGCTCTTGCTGGCAATCTACCGTCGTTTGGGATGATGCTTTCTTTCTTTCTTTTTATTTATTTATTTATTTATTTTATTTATTTATTTATTTATTTTTTTTATTTATTTTTTTTTTTTTATGCACAATGAATCACGCACAGCAATTTCCTCTTGTGCACTCCACACAAAGTTCCATCTTCTATCATGGATCACTCACTATCAAGGTTAACGATAAGGTTTGACCACTCGGCGCGCAACGGGACTGGTGCACCGAGAAGCCCAAGAAGGCTTACCTGCCCACCGTTTCATAGTCATCATACTGTTTGTTGGAAACCACAATTGTTCATTCTTTTTCCCTATATTTAGATTGTACGAATGATGCAATGATTGGATTGACCTTTTTTTTTTTATTTTTTCCTTTTCGGGGAAATGCAAACCGGAAAGAGGAAAAAAAAAAAAAAAAAAAAGGAATTCAGGATTCACATGTGAAATTCGCTTTTATGGAATGATTGGTTAAGGTCTTCGACCATTGAGGTACTTAAAGGATGTCGAGAAAACGGTGAACCACTGGCTTGGACGACCTGTTCCGCCACTAAAAGTAGCAAAGCAATGGCTGGCTGGCAAATTAAGTTTGACCGTTTTTCATTCTGCGATCTAATCGTCATACTGATTTTAAAATGGCTATGCATTTAATCTAATCCAATCTAATCCCGAGTTCATTTTCAGAATGTGGCTAGAACACGTTTTTCTCAATGGCAGATCGCTGGCACCAAAGACGCCCAGCCGTCATAATAAGGGATTGCCCCTTTTCCGGTTGGGGCGTCGGTCCTGTCACATCTCAATGGCGCATTCGAGATAAGGGCTGGCCTTCAAAAAAAAGAATTGAGATGATGCTCACTTGATGTCACATTCACGAGGCAGACGTGTCATCGGATGATCTTCCCTATTACTGGCTGCGCCTCATAAGGTCGCCTGAGATTGGTTTTACTGCATATGGAAGTAAAGCACAACCTACTTTTTTTTTCGCCTGTTCAACACGTTATTTAATTTCCCGAATAGGGAATTGAAAGACGTGGGGAAATTATATTAAAATGTTGATTTACATTCCAAACTTCACTTTAAGGTGACTCATTCTCCATTGACCGACCATTTGGAGTTTATTATAATTACATTGTTGTTATTATTGTTCGTTATACAATGTTTTTGGTGTCCGTCAACCGTTTTACTTTCACCTGATTCCCAATATATTTGACGAGGTGCCTGTAACAATCTTCTATTATTCTACTTTTGACGTTAACCGGTGAGGTGAGAGGCGGTGTAATCTTGGCGGAATTCAAATCCGCCATTATTTATCTATTTATTTATTTGTTTTTGTTTCACGCCGCGGAGTTGAAGGATGGTTCGACGACAGCTTGAGAAGGAAGATTGAGATGTGACGACGACATGATATTGCTCTTTTGTTAATTTGAGGCTTAGGGTCGTGATGGATAGTGGAAAAGAAAAGATCATTACTTGATTTGCCAAATTATTTTCTCTTTCACGGGTCATCTATAATTAATTAATTGAACGACCTCAAAAAAATTGATTGAGCGGTTGCCAAAAACCGACTCCTTTTTGCGTAATTCATAGGCGCTATCCATTTGTTTACTTTATTCGTATTTGGCGAGCATGATGATGTCACATGCATGATTGATCGTGAGGGTAGATGAAAGATAAGAGGGATAAGGATTAGGTTTGAACGTGTGATATGGATTTTGAAAATTTACTTGGCTAATGAAAACAACCGTACAGACACGTATTACACTATACTGTATACATTGAATGGTTACCAATTGAGAAGTGATCAGATGGATTTGACCTGGGTCCGGTGTAACATCCACTGTGGGTAGATGTTACACGCCGCATCTTTTTCTCTGCAGTTTGAACGGTTGCACGAGCATCACACCGTTAATCAACAATAGAATGAGGGAAGGATGATGACGTCGCGAATTGGGAAAAGGTGAGCAATAAACGGGTCCCGTGATCCTATCGTGGTTCCACCGATATTGCGTTTCTCACCGTTCACAGAATAACGGGGACGCATGCACTAGCTAAATCGCGTGCTTGTTTATGTATCCGATACACGAACCTTCCACGACGATTCCACAACTTTCCTGAAATGGATGAAAGAGTATCGAGAGGTGAAGGAAACAATTCCATCATTATAATAGTGTGATGGCCGTTTGAAAATTAAGGTTTTTCCTTCCGAAAGCATGATGCGTCTGGATGAATCTGGAAGTTGGCGTATGTACGTTCGCATCTCTTGGGTGCGTCGTTTTATTTGTAAATTGTGAATTGATTGGTTAGTCGCTGGGCAGAATCTTTTTACTTCCGGTTGCATTTCCGTACGTCAAAAGAGAAAGAGTACGAATTCATATGCATTAAACGATTACCACAATAACAATTCATTTCTTTCATTATTCTTTCGTTACCTTTTAACCCAACTAGTTTGCCACAAACCCATTTCAAGCCATCAATCGAAACATTAATGAAAACGCCATCATACCTTTATTTGAAGATGAAAGGAGTGAGTCTTTATCTCTCCACCCCGTTATCGTTGACTGTGAGAATGTTTTCTATTTAATCCGCGAAATTAAAACTGGCGCATGTGACCTGCTTGCGTTTTCTAATTTGACTAAAATTCGTTGTCGATTGCAAGTAATGGAGGCAGCCTTCAGAGTCGAATTGACGAATGCGGCTCTGCCTTCTCCCCCAAAGTAAGATTCTTCATGCACGATGCACAAAATAGTAAACCCGTGTATGTATCATAGAACTCCCTTCACCATGCTTGGTAGAGGTATCATGCACTCATGCAAGAACAATAACGACCTCACCTCAATAAATCAATGTATATGTCATTGGTCGCATTAGCGATTTAATGTTTCTTCCTTTAGACCGATCAGTGATTACATAACAACGTTCAATGCGTGAATAATTTCTTCTGCGCACGCTGCCATGCTGGAGTGTTACACGCACTGCGTGTAGTATACAACAAAGCAAAATCCCATTAGGTCGAATCTTTGAAATAATTGGTAGCGCACTCAAATGGCACCACCCGCATAACGTGAAGTTCGAGATTATACGCGTCTTCCCGATCAGATACGATGTTGCCCTTTGCCTGTTGTAGTTCTATCCATCTGTGTCTACATGCTATTAAAACTTTATTACCCAATACATTTGATTAAATCTCTCATCTTTAATATGAAAGTCTGGGATATTGTTAAATTATATTTTTCCCTGCATTATCCAAATTAATAAATAATATTAGCAAATCGAGTCATGTACGTGCGTAAGTTGACCAATAAACATTCGGCATACACACAATTCAAGATTCGTAAATCTCTTTGAAATCGTTTACTTCAAGCAAACGCCCAATTCTTTTAGAGAGAAAAAATGTGCAGTTTTTTTTTTTTTTTTTTTTTTTAAAAAAAAAAAAAAGATTCTTGATTCAAATCCTGATTTTTTTTTTTTTTCTTTTTTATTGTTGCTTCTGAATCTCCGAATCATCGTCCACTCAGAGTCGTCGATCTCAAGCCTGACAATAGATGAAATGTGCATGTCACATTTTTCTAGACTTTAAGCGCTTTTTCGGAAACGAAGAACAAATCTATTTTGTGTAGAATTCGATAATGATTGCGCGTGGAGATTGTTCGAAATGGGGTAAGAAAAACATAAGACGCAAAAAAAAACAAAAAAACAAAGAGGCAATAGAGTTCCTTGATTATATTCTTCGCCTTCATATTCGTGAAATCCTTTGTTTGATCCCACCCCTCTTGTGTCCCCTGGCACGTAAAGATTGATTATGCTATATTTGTCTAAAGTAATGGACAAAAAGGGAATATGTTGAAGATTTGAGAGTGCCTTCATCCTCTATTTGATACGCACGTAGAAACAATATCACAAAGTTAGCATAGTTCCTATGAACATAAAAGACAAGAAAGAAAAAACTGTGATATAAATATTTAACAATGCTCATTAAACAATGACATAATACTTGTGAAATGCTCAATTATTATTGGTCTAGATAAATGGCTGTCACCAGATAGATAATGCAAGCATTTATAATCGTAGTGGCATTTAATCTTCCTAGTTACCAAACAAAGAAGTTTAAACAAGGTGGGGTAAGAATCCATTATTATAGAGTACAATAAAAAATCATGTGTTATTCATTGGAATCATCTTGGAATAGTTTCAAGATGTTTATATGACTATACACAGGTCATCCTCTATTATTACTAATAAGGCCAAAACTGTTGATGCATTGGAGTTTCGAGTCACACTCCTCCCTCTTAAGTCTAGAGGGTCAAATATCGGCGCACCTTTGGATTGATTTGTCAATTGGTAAAACTTGGTGTACAAAGGCCTCTTTGAATTCGGCGAGTAATACGTGCCCCGAGTTTTGAAAAGCGCAAGTGCCGCGGACTCGGTCACAGAGTCCCAGGTTTTAATTGAGCTCTCTTGAATACTTGATGTCACGAGCCAACATTATTTAAAACGGTAATTATATGCAAGTTGTTATTATAAATGTATATCATATATGCAGTATAGTAAATTAATGACTGAATTAGAATTCTTTGTTATAAAATAGATGATGTTTAATTTTAATTCATCATTTGTAGTCAATTGCATGAACTATAAAAATATATATTAATGCTATGGTTAAAAACTATAGATTTTATTATTAAAAAAGTTTCAAAAGGTGCCAATCGTGAGACTTAATTATCTTTTCTTTTTTTTTTTTAATTCACAGTCAGGTTAACATGACTTGTCTTTATTATATGAATTTCTATAATATTTACATATTATTTATAACTTTCATATATTAACTTACTTATTATTGAAATTAATTCTCATTACTATTTTGTATTGTTTATTTAAAATTTTTTTTTCTTTTAAAAAAATTCTTTCTTATTTTTTTAAAGAACTTTTGCATAGCTTTTTATATACAGTAACTAATTATGAAATTCATATTAATTCTAAAAATAGTTTTTAAAACTCTTAATCTTGTTTTTATATATAAATTTAGAAATATTAATATAAAAATTTATATCTTACAATTGTATTCGATGATCTTTTTTATTTATTGTATATATTTTTTATTATTAATATATTTTAAATTTTTATTAAATACTTTTTTTATATATTTCAAGTTTTTTTATACTTATATTAAGATATTCGAAAAGGTATTTAATAATTTTTCTTGATTTTATATATACAATAAATTATTTCTAAATAATTTCTGTATTTTGATTTTTTTTTTGAACTTAAATATAGAAAGTTTATGTTTACTAAAAAATTCTTGCTTTTATTATTCATGAAACTTATATAAAATATATATTATAAATTAAATTCAATTTAAATTTATTAATATTAAATTTATTTATAATTCATTCAATTTTAATTCTTTTTTTAAGTTTTGATTTTTTAATAAACTTTAATATATACAGTTTGAGACAAACCATTTTGCTCTTTAATTTTTTATCATAATTTAATAAATAATTATTTAATTAAAATAAAATTTTAAATATATACAGTATGTTGCAAAAGTTTTTGGACTAATATTGCTTTGCAATTTTTATTCATAATTTAATAACCAATAAATAAAATGAAATGAAAATTTATATTT
>CAJVPT010003526.1:0-15084 GCA_910592055.1 Acaulospora colombiana
GGTGGGAACTGGTGTGAACTTAGTGGTATTTGCGGAGGGAAGTTGTTTGCTGGGTTTCTTTTCTTTGGTTGTTTGTTAAAGGAATCATTAAATATTTACACAACTCCTCCTTATATAATATATAATATATTACTGAATGACTTTATAAGTACACTAAAAAAGAACACTATTAATATAATTGAAAAAGAACACATACTATATAACAAATATATTATAGGTAACTTTTCACTAGCCAATACAATTTCAGTTGAAACACATAATATTAGAGGAATTAATACTAGCCTGGATTAATAAAGGTTATATAAACTCTTATAAGAACTTGATATAAATATTCTAGGTATCTATGAAATCAAGTTAACAAATAAAGCAACAAAGTTTACTTTTACTTCACAACAAATATGCAAGTTTTTTTACAGTAGCAATAATGAAAAACCCAGAGGATTTGAAGTAGGACTTCTCATTAATAAGAATATTGAAAAAAAGCTAAAATCTATAGAAAAAATAGAAGGCTGCATAATAGGAGCCATCTTTTTATTAACAAGATGTAAGCTTTATATCTATTAAGTATATCTGCCATTAGAAAAACTATAAGTAGATGACTACAACAACTATTTCAAAATAAATCCTAGACAAGTAAAAAAATTACTTTAAGATTATAATCATATGAAATTTCAATACAGTCATCAATTCAATAAGAAATTGGTCACTTTTTAATAAAATAACACCCAAATAAAGAAAAGCTGAAATACTTCTTTTCAACTTTCTAGAATATTGGAACTACATAGATATTCAGAACTCTTGAAAAGAAGAAAACACTATATTTATATAGATAAACAATATATAATATAGAAAATTGACTATATCTGGTCATCACTAGAAATTAGTCTAAACAATATTTACAAATTTAAAAATATTCTAGTAGAAATAATATCAGATAGTGATTATACTTTATTGTTGGTAATAATAACAATAAACAATCTGCTTAAGAATCAAGTTCAAGAACAATATAGATCAAAAGGTAAAAAAATACCTGATCTAATAAATTCTATAGCTGAACAATAGAAGAAATTCAAATTCTAGATAGAGCAAGTTTCTAAAAATTGATTCTTAATCTCTCTGATCAAAAGTAGTAAATGATTCTTATAAACTCGATGAGACCTGATATAATTTTGAGTCAATAATTATTAAGAGTACATACAAGCACCTTAAAAAAAAAATCTACTCTACTTCTAATACAAAAAAAAAAGTGAAGCTTGGATTCACAATTCCAAAGGAAGACTTCAAAACCTATAGAAAAGCTAATAAGATTTACTTTCTTCTAAAGAAATTACAAGCAAATTGGGATGTTAAAATCCTAAAGAATATAGAAAAAACTATAAAAAAATTAAGAAGATTCGATAAATTCATTGATAAAGAAATAGCTTCTTCCCAGTCATAAGAAGAAATTCCAAAGCTATTAACAAAAGTTACTAAGATAGAACATATTCTTAGAATAATATGTAAGAAGAAAAAAAATATCCACATCAGAAACTAAAGTAAAGAAGTCTTAGAAAACAGATGTGAAGATCTCAAATTTAATCTAAAATGGATGTCTAACTCTATCTTGAACTACAAAAGACCCAGAATTACACTAGATCAAATGTTAACCAAGAATTAGTAATGAATAGAATATATAGCTACTAATCTTCAAACCATCAAAAGCAAAACTGAAGACTATTATAAAGAAGATTTTAAACAAAGAAATATCAACTTTGAAAGTTTAGATTCCTTTTAAAAAAAAGAATATCAATCTAAAGAATGGATCAATCCAACATAATATTTATTACTAATAAAGAAAATCAAAATGGAAGGACTCAAAGCTACTTTGCAATACATTCCAAATAAAAAAGTAGCTGGTTTCTCATATATTAGTTATAAAATGCTCAAACACATAGATATCAAAGGAAAAGGGATCTTATGCTTACTGTTTAACAAAGTTTTAAGTACTAGACGAATATCTAAGAAATAGAAAAGTAATAATATTTATTCTATCTCTAAATCCAAGCCCTAGAGATGTCAATTGAATAACATAAGACCTATTTTTCTTCTTGAAACTACTCAGAAATGTTTTACTAAGATTCTTACTAATTATTTATCAATAACATGTAAACAATACAAAATCTTTAAAGGTTCAAATTTTTCTGGTCTATTAGAAGAAAGTACGATAGAACCTATCCATCTATTGAATAATATTTGTAAAGAAGTAAGAAAAAAGAAAAAAGAAACATGGATTCTTTTTCAAGATATTGCTAAGGTATATAACACAATATCTCTTTTTATACTTAAAAAAGCCATAAATCAGATTCAAATTTCAATAACTATTAAAAAGATTATAATAGATCTCTTCAAAGATAGAAGTTGTAGTATTATTCTTCCCAATGGACTCTCTAATTCAATAGTTGCAAGAGATAGTATAGATCAAGAAGAAATAATATTTTCATTGTTATGGAGAATTTTTTATAATCTATTACTATATAAAATCCAAAATAACACTACAGTGGATTATATTATAGAGAAGAATGATTATTCAATTTTTATAAACCTGAGAAAAAAATCAAGCTCTCTTTAAAGGAGGCAGTAATCATCTATATAAATAATATGACTTGGATCACTAAATCAAAAAAAAGACTTGAAAAGTATTTTAGAAGAAACAAAAAAGTTCTACATAGCAAATGATTTAGAAATTAATGTGACAAAGTTAATTTTTATTAGTATCAATCAAAATCCTCAAGACCTTGAAATGGTTTAAGCTAGAATAGAGAATACAATAGTTCATGAGATTAACAAAAAAAATTAGATTAGATTTCTTGGTATTTGGTTAGAACCAAAACAGAAGAACCAGGATATAATTAGATTAATAAAATCAGAAATCAGAATAGTAGTTTAGGCAATAACTAAAAAGAAGTTGATAGAAAAATATGTTCGATATGTTATCAATAGAGTTTTAATTCCAAGAATAAAATATAGAATGCAATATATACACCTAAATAAGAAGATATGTGATGACCTAACAGCTATATTTAGGAAGGTTTTAAGAATAAAGCTTTAATATATAGAATAATTCCAAACAGTTGCATCCACAACAAAGAAATATATGGTCTTAAGAGTATTTGAGAAATATAGTTAGAAAACCATATATCAGTATTATTCTGCCAACTTAACAATAGTGAAGCCTCTAGTATAGCAACTATAATCTAATTGAAACAGAGCCAGATTAAAGGCTAAAAATCTAGAAATATATTTAATAATCCTATAGACTTACACAAGCTAATTTAAAACAATCTGGTAGCTGCAATATTAATTCTGACCAAAGACCTATAGATTATGTTTCAAAATTGAAGATAGATAAAAATCTTTAATTATCAGAAAGATATTTTATTTATCAAATCAATTCTAAAAAATAATAGAGAATATGAGAAATCTATTCCATCACTACATAAACATAAAATCATGTTTCTAGATCAAATTATAAATACAACTATGATAATACTCAAGGAATGGAGAGCAATTCAGATTCTTTTTAACAAGTGCAAAGAATTAATCCCCTCTTGATACAAAAAGATCTGTAAAAAGGTGTCAGTGAATCAAGATCACTTAAGAAAATCATTACATAAACTAGATTGGACAAACTATAATATACAAATTGAAATATTTCCAGTATATTCAGATATGAAAAAAGCCTATTGGGTAGTTTACTTAAGCTCTTCAACTAATATACTATAAAAGATATCATTTTCAAATAATAAAATCCAGTTCATCCTATATCAATTATCATATGACCTTACTAAAAACTATATTTTATTTCAATCAGATAGATCATTTCAAGCATTAGAAGTAGTTTCATCTCAAATTTACCTCTTTCTACAACTAAATAGACATAAAAATCTGAAAAAGGGAAAACAAGTTCTCTTGTCAAGCAATCTCATGGCTTGACAAATAATTACAAGGCAACAAATATCAATTTTACCTATTTTCAGATCTATAAAAATAGAAATTCAGGTAGAAAACTGGAAAGCCATACTAATAAGACAAACTATCAAATCAAATGAACATATAGAGAAAATTACAGATATCTTGTAATACAATAGAAGAAGTATGACTAATTAGTCCACTTTTTATACAGATAGCTCCTATAAAAAATGAACAAAAGATGGTGAACTTGAAATGAGTTTTGCTTGGATTCTAATAAAGGATAGCAGAGTTGAAAAACAATTCTCAATAAGGACATTGATATAACTATTAGCAGCTAAAGTAGAAATATTGACTATTTTTACTACATAATTCATTACTTTTTAAAACACAATAGTTTCAATATTCATTGATTGTAATATTGCAATTAAGATATAGAAATCCATCAATTTACAAACAGAAATATTAACAAGAAGATGGACAAAGATTATCAATTGACCAATATGGAGTAAGATCAAAGATCTAATAAAAAAAATATTTTACCTTGGAAATTACAAAGGTTAAGTCTCATGGGATCAAAAAGTTCAATAATTAGATAGATATACTTATTAAACAAGCTAGGCATGAGAATTTGATAATCTGGAATCAACTACTAGAGTTAAGAAAAGTCCTTACAATAGCTACATAGAGCAAATATACAATAGAGATCAGTATTGGAGAATTCATTAAAATATTTAATAGGAAAAGAATTAAAAAAGACTGAATAGCACAAAAAAGAATTCAAGAGCTATGGATCCAAAAGAATAAAATTATAGATTGATTAATCTTTTGAAATAAATTCAATCTATTCAACATTTTTAATATCTTCTTCAAAGCTAATAAAAACAAAAGTTTTCTAACTAACTTAACTTATAATAAACTTCTAGTATTGTAGATACTCAAGAAAAGGAAATTAGATATTTATATTATAATGACTTTTCTAGTATATGAACTTTAAGAAAAGATATTAGAATATCTTTTCAAATATTCAGCTATTAAAAAAACTAGAAAAGACATATGGTGAAAAGCAAAAAAGAAAATAAATTATTATATTTATAAAGAAATTAAAAATAAGAAAGAAGTTTATTATATAACTGATAATTGGACAAGTAGATGGTTAAACAAGATCCAGCAATCTGATAGAAGTCTTTTCAATATTATTTGTGAATATATAAAAGAAAATGAAACTATTTTCTTAAAGAATTATTTTAAAGTACAACTCAAAATTCCTCCAGTATTCATACAAAGGATAATTAATAAACTTTGTCATAAAATATGGAAAAACTTCAAGAAGAATATCTGAAACAGTTGTTGCATTAAAGTAATAGAGTGGGAAAAGAAGCAGAATATTACTGAAAAGGATAAATGATCTAAAAAACCTAGATATAGATCCAATATATAGACTATATAAGAGCAGAAAGAACTTTTAATATCTTTAGAAGATTTGGAGAAGAAAGCTTTTGAAAGAAAAGAAGAAAAGAAGTATATGAAAATTATTAAGGATTGGGTTTATTATGGTACTAAATGGCTTGATTTTTAACTATAGATAGAATTTAGAATGATCTACAATAATAATCTGTAGGTAATGATTTTATTAATTAGAGAATTTATTCAAGTTAGTAAAAAAGCAAAATATCATTTCCTAAGTTGTATCTAGAGAAATAGCTTTTTGATAACAGGTGAGTTATTATATGAAAGTCAAAATATCTTATAAATATCTTTGTATATATACAATAAAGACATGTCATGCTGACTTGACTGCAGGTTAAAAATAAATAAATAAATAAATAAAGTTTTAAATATATTTAGATTTTTTAAAAAGTATTGGAATTTTATTTATTTATTTTTATTTATATATACAGTATATATTTATTGCCATTTTATATTTCCTTTTATATATTTTTTTTCTTTTTCTAATATAATTTCTTATTCTTTTAATTTAATACT
This sequence comes from Acaulospora colombiana, assembly GCA_910592055.1. NCBI lineage: Eukaryota > Fungi > Glomeromycota > Glomeromycetes > Diversisporales > Acaulosporaceae > Acaulospora > Acaulospora colombiana. The sequence continues at coordinate 5,935 of CAJVPT010003526.1, forward strand.
CAAGCATAACCTATATTAAGTAGTATATTAATATAATAAATGCATGCTACCATCTGGCTTAATAAATAATAATGATAATAATAAATTGTTATTTATAAATTTTATCGATTCAATTCTTTAAATTATAATTAAACTTCCTATTAGTAATTAGTTAAATTCTTTTGAAGAATATTTTTAATTATAATACTATTTTCATAATGGTAAATTACTATAAAACGCAAATCTTTAACTAGCATTTAGGTATCTCGGAATTTAATTGGGTGCATAATGGGACCAAACCATCCCTATTCCAGATTACCGGCAAATTATTTATTAAAAGGGAGGATTTCTTAGAAACGGTCGAGCGCGAATTTAGTACACATCGTACGTAATGCCCTTCGTGCAAATTTTTGACTCTCATTCCTTATAACAAATTATAGAACGCCAATGTTTCCTTCAGGGTGTATGATCTTCTTATCAAATTTACTTTAATAGATTTTTCCGAAAAAGTATGACGTATAAACTCCGTTTTGTGTAGTCCCGCACTAAAAGAGTTGGATTGGACAATCCAGATTTGAGCTGAAAAAAAAACAGTACAGTTAAGCTTTCACTATTCACTGAAAATGCTTCATAGATCCATTGCACGTACACATGTACTATATCAAAAAAAAAAAATAATAATAATAATAATTAAGGATAAACTGTTTATGTAAATCCACGTGGTATGTTTCGTCATCCTATAAAATTCTTTCATCCGTGAAGTTTTCATCATTTCTGATTGGTAATTTTGCCACAAATTTTTAGGATAAATATTCGACTAATTCTTCTAATTCATTCTTCACTATATGACTTTACATTTGTTCTGTTCTATTCTATCATCAGTCATATATTGCTTTCTAATTCTCGTTGTAGCATCCGTCATGAAGCGTAAGAACTCAATAATCACCATAGAAATTCCTACAAAGCAACAAAGGGTCGAGAATAACCCTCCCTCACCGGACTTTTGGCCTGATAGCCCAACTGAATATGGGGTTAACGACCCGGTGGACTTCTGGCCACCAACCCCAACCGCCGAAGCTAACGACATACAGGCTTCTATGGTAAATATTCTAAACCTATTGGATGCCTCGTTCTCCCCGTATATACGAAATGTCTTTTCTTTAAAAAGTTCGCTGTAAAAAATGCTTCTATCGAACCTCAAATGTTACGAAACTCGTTTTTGAAACGTCCATGTGGCATGCGTAGGACTAACACATTATCGGATAATTTGCCGGTTTCACTATAATTTATAAGCATCGTAATGCGAATACTAATAATTATTGCATTATGAATTCACCTAAAGCCATTCGACACACCTCGGAGCGAAGTTGTGGTACTCATAACCCAACCTCCTCCGGAAGCTATTTCCAAGTATGTTAGGAACGACAAATCGTTTAGAAACTACCAACAACAACAAAATAAAAACCTTCCTTTCGTGGCCCTCAAAGGGAGAGTCTTCTATGTAGGGGACCGAGTGGCCTGTTTAAAGGAAGACGGGACCCTGGCTGCTGCGCGAATTTTAGATATAGACTCGCCTAAGTTTCCCCTTATAGATCCGCAACTTCAAGAACGGATCTTTGTCCATTTTGAGGGGTGGGGTCCGGAACACGCAAAGATGGTAACCGAGCTCAACATTAGGGCGTACACTCAGGAAGCTGTGTTTGGACCAGGCGGGAGGGACGACTCTAAAACTTGGCAGTTGTACAAGACCTTTTACTCAAGCGAAGAAGGACGTAGGAGCAGGCAGCATACTGGTGTTATTTTTGACGACACCATGCTATTGCACGATTGCCCATGTGTCTTAGAAGACCGTCAACTTAGTCGGCATCCAGAGAAACCTGAACGATGCATCGAAATCATGAACAAATTCGAATCGCAAGGGTAGTTTCCATTTTAATGCATGATCATATTTCATTTATCTGGACATTATATTTAATAATTTGTAATCATGAAAACAGCCTTCTCCGCAAGGTTAAGCGACTGCGAACACGGATGGCTTCAAAGGACGAGTTAGAAGAATGTCACTTTGACCGACATGTTGCCACATACTTCTCCTCAAAGCCGCTTATAATGCCTCATACAAATAATGATGCCGTAATCTCAATAGGAAAGGGCGACACAGCCACAAACGAAAAGAAAGTTTGGACTCCCGCGAGCCTTAAAGATAAGATGCTTTGTGGTGAATTGGGAATAAGCTGTGATACTACTTATAATCCGTTCGGAACCCCAAATGCTGCACGAATGGCCGCGGGTTCGGTGATCGAAATTGTAGATGCCGTTGCGTCTGGAAAGTGAGTTTCTTACCAACTTATGCTCCTTGATAATTAATCTTCTAATCCATATTATTATTTTGTATATATTAGGATTATTAATGGCTTTGCGGTCGTTCGACCTCCAGGACATCATGCCGAATATAATCAAGCGATGTAGGTACTTTTTGCGGCAACTGTTTGATCCCATAATCACACTGACTTTTACTTTGTATAGGGGTTTCTGTTACTTTAATAATGTTGGTTAGTATCAAATATAATTATGAATTTTGCTTTATCAGAATTCCTTTCCTTCATTCACGCGAATCAACATAAGGCATCGCCGCAAACATGGTCTTGAAGAATCACTCGGAGACTATTAAGAAAGTCCTGATTGTTGATTGGTAAGTAGAGATTATTCAGCGTGATATTTTCGCATCCCTTATTAAGTATTCAACTCCGTTATTCTTAATGACCCACCTTAGGGATATTCAGTAAGTATAATTCGAATTATTTTTTAAGGATTTCTTCGCAGAATGCTAATCGCATTTTTTTAATAACGCAGCCATGGTAACGGAACGCAAAACCTTTTCTATGATCGAGGAGATGTACTTTATATTTCATTGCACCGATATGAAAACGGCTCGTTTTATCCGTACACTGGTCCGACAACCGACCTAGGTTCTGGGGAAGGATTGGGAAAAAACGTTAACATAACATTTTCAGCCGATGGAGACAGTAAATGATCATTTTTACATATGTTTGTCGTATAAAATCTCTCTTTCGTAACAAATTTGATAAATATTAGAGCCCGAAGCTATGGGTGATACTGAGTATGTTGCTGCTTTCGAGTACATTGTATTACCTATTACTCGACAATATAATCCTGACATCGTTATTGTTTCTGCCGGATTTGACGCTGCTGAAGGACATGAGGACGGGGTAAGCATAATTTATTATACGAACATTGTCGTTGAGTGTTCTGATCCTTATAAAATCATGGGGTCTTTAATTGTTTAGATTGGTGGGTACAAAATAACTCCCCGAGGTATTTCTAATTTCATTATTATATTGCATCGCATACATAATACTTGTAGCAGATATTAATTTCTTTACATAATAGGATATGCATATATGACGCAGATGTTAAAAAGTTTTGCTAACGGAAAACTTGTACTGGCCCTCGAAGGTTTGTATACGTTTTTATTTAATTACAATAAATTACTTCTATAATTTATATCGTCTTTATTTTAGGTGGATATGCTTTGGAGCCTCTTTCTGAATCGGCTTGTGCGTGCTTGTCAGCTCTACTTGGTTCAGAATTATCTCCTATTGAGCAATATCATCTAATCGGCGGGTTGAACACTATTAAACCAAATCAGGTGATTAATCCTTTTTATATTAACGCCAATATGCGGGTTCGTAGTATGAAAGGAGATATACTAATTATGGATATTTAAAGGCTGCTGTAACTTCATTGCAGAAAGTTGTAAACACTTTGAAACAATATTGGGAATTTCCTGAAGAAATTACACGTGATGATTTTAGATTTGCCCTGCCTATTGAATGGAGAGCTGCTAACAGTTTGTCAACTCGACCTAAACGTGCACCAAAGCCTAAAAAGAGGCTGGCTGTAGAAGGTTAAATTTTTTGGACAATGAAAACTTTCTTTTCTTTTTTTTTATTTGAAGGACTTTTAGACATATGGCACAAACTTTCTTTTTAACTATCGATAGTCATCTCAATCCTTTGTTTTTAAATAACATTTTGAACGGGATATTGGACATTGGGTCACACGTCATTTTAAAATTTTATTCTGAGAATTTTTATTATTTTTTAATTTCTTTATCTACATAAGGGATTTTGTCACTTTGAAATAGCACATTGTATTAGAATCGATTCTCCCACAAAACACCTTTATCTGATATTATTATCACTAGCACAATTCATATTTTCCACAACACCAGCATACATAGACGTACATTTCTTATCCTGTTCTTTAAAAAACTTTAGATTCGACTGCTCCACAATGTTTATTATTTCATTAACTTTTTTTTTGGAGATTGGCAAAAATTACTTTTTTTGGTATCAATTAGACTTTCCTAAATTAGTGAAAGACAGTAATAGACAATTATATTTCAGCATTCGTTTAGATTTAGCATCGACGTTGTCTCAGTAGGAAACGCGACACCTATTTGAGCATGTAAATTAATACAGGCGCGATCGGCCTAAAAAGTATTTAAGAACTAATTATTATTAATAAAGGTTGATTCTAGAAACTGCGAGGCATTATTTATTGTATTGTTGTTTACTGTGTATTATTCCTAAAGGTTGACAATGTTCTTACATATAGAAAAAATGGTCCATATTGTCTATATTTTGGGCCAGGCTTTGACTGAATACTTATAATGCTGTTACAGTATAATTGAAGCTCTATTGATTCAAAAATTCAATTAACCTTATAACAATTCAAATTAGATGAAAAAAATAATATATGTAAATCTTAATATTATATTTGTGACTTTATTTTTATTTGTTTTATTTAATTTACAATTATAACAAAACATAGTTTATCAATTATATATTCATTAATAAACTTTATTATTTTATGATTATATATATTATAAATTTTATTACTACGATCTTTAAATAAATTATTAAAAACAACTTGTTATTTTAGAAAGCTTTAAATAAAAACTTTTTAGATTATTAGTAATTATTACAATTATTTAATCTTGTATATAAAAAATAAATAATAAATAAATAAATAAATAAAAACTCTATTGATTTCAATTTTTTGAAAATTTTTTTTGAAAATTAAGAAGTCAACCTCAATTACAAAAAAGAACTTATACAATTTCAATAAATATAACTTGTTATTAAGCTTTAATAAATATATAATCTTTTAATAATATACTGTATATAAAATAAATATTTTTTTTAAACTCTTTCTGCTAATCCTCAGATTATACACAAAAAGATACTTGCAAAAAGTTTTATACTTTCTTACTAATAAAATCTTTATACTTTCATTAAACCAACTTAAAGCTTGTTTCCACTTATCTTTATTACCCTTTTTTACTTGTTTATAAACTCATTCGAATAAAAACTTGGGCTTATAATAGCCTGAATAGATTTAAGTATACACTTCTTTTACTAAAGACAAGAAAGTTCTAGGAAATAAAAGAATTGACAAGTGGAGTGTCACCTTATAGAACTGAAAATAATAAGAAATAAAGATTTTGTTGATAGGGAAAAGTTTATTATTCACCTTATTATATACTGTCTTGTACTCTCTTAAAGTATTTATTGTTTTTTATGAATTTTTTGAGAAATTTTGCTTATCTCAATTTGACCCTGAATTTCTGGTAGTATAATATCACCTGGCATCTGATTGGTTAACATGAAACACATTAGTAATAAAATATAAACAAACTCTTATTGATTATATCCATATATTTCAATGATGTTCTTGATAATTGAAAGAGTTGATTGATGTTTCTGTTTTACCTATTATTTCAAATAGATTAATCTAAAAATCAAGTTCCATAAAGCCAATAAGATACAAACAACAAGTTCTCAGATAGTAAAAAAGTTGCTATTTGTTTAAGCCAAGATTTTTCTTTTCTATAATTCTAATTAAGCAAAGTTCAAAACTAAGGTTTTTTTTTTATTCCAGTTAGGCAAAAAGACTAAATAGTCTCTAGTTCATACTAAGTTTCAACTCTTTGATTATAGTTGAGAATACATTTTCTTAAAAGTTATTGAAAGATATTGTAATCAACAAGGATCTTTATCACTGTTTGAAATCTTTTTACCATTACAAGACAAAATAATTGTTAAAAAATCTGACTTTTTGGATAATAAAAGATATATATCAGTAAAATTCCTTTAACTAGGTATATCTTCTGAAAAGTATTATATTGAAACAACATAATCCAATTTCTACTAGATTATATAAGAACCTGGAATTCATCATAAGTTACCTTTTTACTGCAGATGAATAAAAAAGTATTGCTCAAAGAAGGATGTGACCAAGTCTTAGAAGTAAAGGCTTCTATTAGGTGATAAGTTTTCTTAGATAATATATGAAAAGAAAATCAAGATCAAGAATGGATAAGTTATCAAATGATCAGAAAAAAAAAGAATATTTCAATTAAATATTTTTTATTGAGAAGAGATCTTGAGAAGCAAATATTTAAAGAAAGCTGGAAATCTTTTTTTCAATTTTTACTTTTTTATTCTCTTGTTATTTATTTAAACATTTTTAGATATCTTTTATATCTTTTTTTTCAATTCATCCTTTTGTAGTTTCCTATATTCTAGTGGCTTGATTTAATATATGGCAGTAACAACCTACTGGCAATAATACAGTAGACTAACCAGGAGGGTTTTTACTCAAAGATACTGTAAAGAAAATTATTATCTTCAAGGTTGAACTTAAAAACTTTTATACTTACTTATAATAAGTTGGTTAAATTAGAATAATAGTTTAGTTATAGTATATATTATACTGTTCAAATAAAAATATATTTATATTTTCAATTTATTAATAAATTAATGATCTAGCCTAATTATGAATACTCAAAAAAAAATAATAATATATATAAAATAAATATAAAAATAATCAACTTATACTTTATATTTTTTCTTTATAAAAAATTCTAGAAAAACTAATTAAGAATAAACTTTTGAAGGTTTAATCTCGAGCTTTTAGTCAGATTAATATTAATTTTATACCTTTCTTATTATTAAAAAAAATCTTATAAACAGTAACTTAATCAGTAAATTAGTTTAAACTTAAAGTCTACTATATTAAAAAAATATTTAAATCTTATTTATTCAATAGTAAAGAGATCTTAAATATTATAATAAATAATATTTAAAATTATATTATAAATATATTATATCTTTTAAATTATATAATAATCTACTTATATATTAGATAAATATTTTATTTGAATATATTTTTGCTCAATAACTTATTGTATTATCTCTAAAAAAAAACTTTGTTCACTAATTTTCTTTTTTCTAAAAATTTCCTTTTTTGATAATTTCTTTGAAAAAAAAAGTTAACTAAAAACACTTCATTACTTTAAAAAAAATTAATCAATATATTATAATACTTTGCCAAACATTAAGGGACTACTTTATTGTTTAAAAGAAATCTTAAACAACACATTACTTTAGTTGGCTTTATTTTTATAAGAGAAAATAAACACATTAATAAGCTGATTTATAGTAAGCTTATAAGAATCCAATATCAACTTTTCAAGTTTTTAGCTGATTTATATCTTTTTAGATATTAGAAGAAACTTTTCAAACAATAGTTTTATTGATAAATTAGAAAAACTCAAAGTTTGCAAAGCTCAAAAGAGTATTGGAGGCTTATAAGAATTGAACAGTAGAATATTCTAATTCTATCCACATCTGACTAAATATTAAAACAAGTTATATAAATATATATACTGTATATTAATTTTTATAATAAAAAAACAAAACAATAAAATTTGTTAAAAGTCTATAAATAAAAAGAATTAATTTATTACAATAAGAAAGATTAATAACAAATTCAATAAACAAGTAGAATTTAATAAAAAAAATTAATACTTTCTTCAAATAAACATGATTTATCAAAACACAAAACAGTTAACTCTACAAATCTTACAAAAATATAAATAAACAAGAGTAAATAAATAACAAATTAGTAAATTGGCAATTTATTCTTTCTTATATATGATAAAAATAATAAAGAAATAGAAAATTATAAATTATAAAGAAAAAAGAACTTTATATTCTTAACACAATTGTTAAGATAGTTAATAAGTAGGATTAGAAAAAAAAAACATAGACTACTTAAATTATTTTTAATTCTCTCATTGCATAAAATATATTTAATCAAATATCAAAACCAATAAAATATTTGATATTAAATAATATTCTAACAAAAATTCTAAATATAGATTTAATCATATTTATTAAGACTGCTGTTCTTAAGAAATATATTTTATACATATAAACTTAAAATTAAAGGAAAGAAAAGGACTTCCTAGTATTTTTCTTGAAAGAAAAATTCAAATAAATTTTTAACAAGATACTTTCACAAATTACTCTTTTCCTTTTCATACTTCCAAAACCCTATAAACTAAATCCATAATTCTATCAATAGAAAATTCAATTTCCCTAAAAAATATTATTCCAAATGAAGATATAAAAGCTCAATCAAAAATTATAATTGATTTATCAATTAATTTAGACTATAGTCATATCCATTAAAAAATCAAACCTACTTTACAAAAATATAAAAAAGTATTGAGTATATATATATATATAATAACTCTCCTATTTTTAAAGAAAAATTAAGGCACAAATTATTTCAAATCAATCTAAAAATTTAAATATCAGATAATATATTTATATCAAAATAAATATTTTTAGAACAATATTTATCCAATATAAATTAGATAAACATAAAATTGATATTATTCTTAAGAGTTGTAATATTCAATTTTTATAATTAAATAGTGTATATAATTTTTATAATAAAATTGTGAAAGTTAAAGAATTTTCAAGGTTTACTATTATTAAGTAACTAAATAAATTTCTTGATTTTGCTTCTTATTATAAAAGTTTATCAAAAACTTTTTTTTTATTGCTTACTTTCTAAATATTTTTTTGAAAAATAATACTTTCTTTGAATAAATAAATAATTATTAACAAATTTTTGAAACTTTGAAATAATTCTTAACTCTATTCTTTATCTTAAGATATCATAACTTTTTTAATACCTTCTATTATTATATTAATATCTTTAAAATTGGTATTAATATTGTCCTAATATAAGAAAATAGTACACAATTATCAATATTAGTTATAGTTTTAA
>CAJVPT010003527.1:0-15084 GCA_910592055.1 Acaulospora colombiana
ACAGAATATTGATTTATATATAGATATTTCATTACATAAAATATAACATATTAAAATTTTAAATAGAATTATTATATGAAATTTTGTGTAATTAATAAATAAATGACGTGTGATACTTTTGTCCAAGTAGTGTATATAGATTCTATTATACTTTTTTTTGTAAGTTCACAAAGTTTGAATCTTTTAAAATCTTGTATTGTTTACATATAGTTGATAATTTATTGATAAGAATCTTGATATAATATTTTCTAAATATTTCTAAAAGAACTATAGGTCTTAGATTATTAACTTATATTTCTAAGGTTTGGGTTTAAAAATAAGATAGATATTATTGCTTTTTATTTTTGAATATTTAACCAGTAATCAAAACTTTATTTAAAAGATGATATAATGTTTCTTTTTCTTTAGAACTCAAATATCTGAGTATCTTATAATTAAAATATGAAAGATCAATTACATTATTATTAAAAAAATATTTCAGAATAATTTTTAGTTTTTTTATATTGATTTCCTCTATTAATAATAAATAATATTCTGGGTTAATCCATTCTTTATATTGATATTTCCCTTTATATAACAGATCTAGGTTTTTAAAATTGATTTTTTTTCTTTTAAAAACTTTTAATAGTAGTTTTTTATTGTACTTTTGATAGTTTGTAAATTGATAGTTATATATTTTACTTTTTCTTAATTTATGATTAATATTTGATCTAAAGTTATTTTGAATTTTTTCTAATTCAAAACTTTATTTAATATTTACTCTAATTGATTTTAGGTCTTCATATTTATCATTCAATACCTTTTTAATTTAGTTTTAAATAAAAAATTTTTCTTTTTTTCTTATATATTATTTTAAAATATATTCTATTTTGATAATATTTTTCAATTGTTCTAAAATTTCTTTTGATGTCTTGAGAGAAACCAGTTTTTGATTACAAATCTTTTTATATAGACTATATAATTTTGTGATAGTCTTTTTTATATACTGTAATTAAGAACAACTGTATTACAGTTTACTTATATTTTTTTTAGTAGAAAGTGAATTTTATTGGCTTTTTTATAAGGTTTAAAATCTTTTCTTAAGATCATTAATTCTATTTTAATTCTTTTATTGAAAGTAAAATAGATTTTTTTTTTCAAGTACTTTTATGCACATCTAATAATTATTATTTCAAGTTTGTATTAAGTATTCTCAAGTTCTTCAATCTTATTCTTTGGTTCTTGCTGAAATTGCAAATTTAATTCAAAGAGTTAGAGTTTTATTTTATGTTTAAATTTTTTTCATTGTTCAATTATAGAGTTTATAGAATCAAATATTCTTTTTTCTTTTGTTCTATATAGCTCTTAGGCTTGATTTTTTAATAAGTTGTTTGTTATTATTCTTGTTAGTAATAAAGTATAATTATTTATTATTAATATTTTGAATGAAATATTTTTGAATTATATATATTATTCAAACTGATTATTGATAATAATTAAATATAATTAATTTTACTACATAATATATTGTTTATCTATATAAAGATAGTATCTTTTTATTTTTAAGAGTTTTAGATATCTATATATTTTATTATTTTAAGAAATAGAAAAGATTTATTTCGGCCTTTATATTTCTTAAAGTTTTTTTGTTTATAATTGATCAATCTATTATTAAAATAATAATAGTATTGAAGTCTCTCATAATTAGTGTTTTCTCTACTTGTTTAGAATATTTCTTTAAAATATAATATCTACTACAGTTATCTATTTTCTATTTTTTTTAATATAAGATAGTTTTGGTAAATACAAAATTTGATTCTTTTTGATAGAAAGTTAGCTTTTATTATATTATTCATTTTTTTAAGATTCTAAAGAATTTAAAGAATGAGCCTTACTTCTCTTTATTCTTAAGATATAGACTTTCAAATTTGATAAAAGGTTTTTTTCTATTCTAATATTTAATTGGCCCTCTATTGCTATCTGTGATAGAATGTTTAAAAAGTTCAGTTATCTTTAAATATATTGTTTGTTATAAGTGTTAAGTTTTTTTTCTTTTTTATAATATATAGTTTTTTTTTAATCATTATTTTTGCTTCCAAATCCTTTATAGAAATTATATATTCATTAGTCCTTATAAGACTTCTAATATATATTTGTCTATACTGTCTTTAATAATATTTGTTTTATAAAATTTCAGAATAAAAAGCTCTTTACCATTACTAGTATTCTCTATTTGAGTCGTTTTATTTTATTGTATTATTTCATGTTTGAAATATTTTCTTATACTTTAGTAAAGATTGTATCTATATATAAATATTATCATTTTAAAGCTTTATATAAATCTTTAGTTATTACAAAATATACAATAGTATTTTTCTTCTTTTAAGTATAACTGGATTTCTTGATTTTTTTTTTTTAACTAGTTCATTCTTGTTTATTTGTGAGAAAGATTTATTGTGTATATACAGTTATGCATTTACAATTTTTATATCTTTTTAATATATAAATATAATTATCTAAAGATGGATTTATCATTCTTATCAATCAGCTTGTTGCTATCTACTGTGGGCCTAACATGCCAAGAATAGTTAATTAGTGTTGAAATTAGTAGAGAAGAAAAGGAAAAAATTGTAAATGGATTTGTAATTTCTTTAAATAACCAATCTATGTAGTGGTTAACAAGATCTATATATTGATCTTTGATTAGTAGTTCAGATAATAAGGTATCTGATGATGGTTGTACTTGAGTATAGCTTTTGAATTTCTTGTCTTTTTTGATAATATTATTTGTCATTTTCTATTCTATAGTGTGTTTGTAATGCTTCTTTCATATTGAATGTAAGAATTCTCTATATTGATTCATGACTTTTAGATATTGATTATATAATTATATATAAACTAGTATCATTGTTAATTGCCAGGTTAATATCTTTCTTGATGATATCTTTGATGAGATCAGTAATTGCCTGATCGACATATTATTTATTATATGATAAAAAGGAGAAGTAGTAGTAGATGTTTTGCAGTCTTTCAAATTATGTATGAATATACTTATTAGTTTTCTTTTATATATTTGTCATGTTATGGTATATAAAAAGGCATAAGAAATAGTTTTTGTTTTTTGATATTTGATGCAATTTTTGTTTCTATATATGTGTGATTTACATTGATTCAGTTTGGTTATAGTAGGAAGTTTATCATTCCAAAGATTGATTGCAAATCTTCAAGTATTGTGATCAGTTGTAAATATATTTCTATGATTAATATTGCTAGGATTGAAGCAGTTTAAAGTTTTTTGCCAATTTACTATTTTGTTTTTTTGTATGTCAATCCATGTTTTATTTCTTCTAAGGAATCTCCATTGCACTAAATGTTTGATATAGAATACTGTCTTGTAAAAGTCTTTAATTGACATGTCTATTATATTGTATTTTTATGTGGTATAATATAGATTTTTTTGTAAAGTAATGATAAGATTGAGTTCTTTTTGACCTGATATCATATTAATGTAATTGGTTTTTGCAAGTTGATTAGTTGTTTCATTGTCTACGATACTTATATATAATTTTACTTTATGTAGGGAGAGTTGAATACAATAGTTTTTGTATCTTTGCACAATATTGAGTGTGATATTCTAATTCTTTATATTTTTAATAGCTTTGTAGGCTAGAGTATATATGGTTTTATTTATTGTACTTGGCTTTCTATATGAACTGTGATTGTAGCATTTCTGGGAATCATTAAAATTACTGTGAAAATTGCCATCGCTCTGCCCTAATTGAAGATGGTGGGCTTTGTATCTATCCTTTGAATGTATAATATTAATTGAATTGATTAGTAAGGATCTAGTCAAATAATATATGAGCAAATATATTGAAGTGGTTTAGGGATCTGTCTGTGTATGTTGTAAATTGATAATATTATTCATTTGTTGTAGATATATTGAGAAGCTTTTAAAGTAGTCTAGTGTCTTATATAATTTGGTTATATAAGGTGATAAGTTTATCTTGTTGATAGTCAATATATACTTGGATTGAAGAACATTGTATTGTTTTATTTGTGTTTATATATTCTATTATTTATTAAGTACTACAGTATATACCGAGATCTGGACTCTCCAGTAAAGGCTGTTATTTAATGTATCACTGAGACTTTTGTAATTATATGTAACTGATATTTGTTGAATCTAGAACTTTGTTTTAAAAAAAACATATTGTTATGTTTGATTGAGGAATTTATTGACTAAGCATCCACTACAAGGTTCTAGTAGTAAGTTTCTTACTATGCACTTGTAGTGTGTGTAGACTATTTTTTCTTATGTGTTTCTTTGTTTTTTATCAATTGTTTCAACATTCCTATTTATTACTAAGGCCCAATACTTAAGTGTAGGGTATGTTACTATCTTGTGTTGATAGAAGGAGTTGCAGGTTCCTGTAAAGTTTAGTAGATTTAGATCAATGAGTTGTTATATAGTTTTTGTCATATTTGTGAACCATCCAGGGGTATATGTAATATATTTCTTGTGATATTTTGGAATGTGATTTCAAGACAGAATTCTAGTGCAATTGTTATTTATAATTTGACAAATAAATATGATGTTATATTTTTTATAGTTATTTTTCTTAGTGTGTTTGTCCATTTTGTGCTAAGATGTTCTTCTAGAGTATTTTTTATTTTTTTGTTAGAGTGATGGATTTGAGATATTGAATGATATACCAACTTGTTTAAGTAGTCAGATAATATTGTAAATAAGGTTTATGCCTGGTTTGTAAATTGCCTTACTTAAGTAAGTACAAACTGGATAGGGGAACCAGAAGTCATTTTATAGTTATTGAAGTCTAAATAATAATATTTGTTTTGCTAGGTTAGGTTTGTTGATTCTAGAGATAAGATTTGTTGTGTAGAATTGTACTTGTCTTTTAAAGATGTTGATAAAGTTGTATTCAAATCTATTGAAGAGCATATTGTTTGGAACTGATATTGTTAAGTCTACTTTGTGTTTAAAGTATTGATAACATTGTAATATTATTTTGTTATATATTGTTTCTAAGAGTACCATATCAGAAAGGAGGTATTCTAGGACTAAAATTAGAACATAGTTGATGATCTATCTTGCTTGTTTATTTGTGATCTTTTTAAATTCTATAAGATTTGCAATTCTGTTGATTTTTTCTTTCATGAGTTGTACTTGATATTGTTTATTGCCTTTGGATGTATTCCATGTTCCTAAAATTCTAGTTGGTATATTTGATATAAGGCTTTAAATGATTTGATTATCAAATGTGACTTCTTGGGTTCTATTTAGTTGTATGTCATTAATAATAAGCAGTATAGATTTAGTTGAATTGATTTGAATGTCATTGATAGTATAAAATTTTTATACAGTGTTTATAATATATTGATGATTTTATTAATTTTTTTTTTTTTTTAACCCACAATCATGCTGCAATGGCATGTCCTTATTGAGATATTGAGAAATACCTAAATATTTTACAGACTTTTACAAAGCAACTAACTCATCATTGTACATTATTAGTTAAAGGACTACACTACTTAAAAAATATAAGAAGTCCACTAAGCTAGTTCAAACTAAACAAAACTAAGTCTAAACTAGGTACTCTAAGTTAGATTTAGGGAACAACATTTCACTCTTCTAGTAGCTTGGCAATAGTGCCTCTAAGTCTATCAAGGTCATTGTCAACAGTTTGTTACTATAGATTATCCTGAAAAACAATGAATTGCTAAAGTTGACACTGGGAAAAGAGAAAAAGGAAATGCAAATCAAAGCCCTTCAAAAGGTTCTTGCTCCATTTCACAGTTTCCTCTCAAAAGGAGTTTGCCTGATTGAGATATTCTCTAAGCTTCATAACATTTGAGGAACTTAGCCATTCCTGAAAGTGACTTCAAGAAGAATGTTTGAGGAACTTATTCTTCTTCCGATGTACAGATTTGTTTATTGCTAGTAAGACTAGTGCTATATTACAGAAGAGTATACCTGACTGGGATAAAGAAATCTTTTCAAGAACTTTGCTTGACCGGGATAGAAACTTGGAGATCTCAGCTTTTGTCCAAAAAAGCCTTTTCACCACCTAAGGAATTTAATGAAAGATGGGAGTTGAATCTTTTTTTTCATATCTGTCACTCACCTTTCAGTATCACAATTCTTTCCTGAAGGTTGAATATACATGATTGGAGGAACACTTTTTCTAGAACTTTCTTTTCTACATTACTAATGATGTATCGAAACATATGAGTGTAACCAATAGGAGCTTGTTTACATTCCAAAAACCGATGTGTTTTGTGTTAGCCAATTACCTTTGGTGAGGATTTGTGCTACCAAAAAT
The DNA here is from genome assembly GCA_910592055.1 of Acaulospora colombiana. Lineage (NCBI taxonomy): Eukaryota > Fungi > Glomeromycota > Glomeromycetes > Diversisporales > Acaulosporaceae > Acaulospora > Acaulospora colombiana. The sequence goes on from CAJVPT010003527.1 coordinate 6,324, forward strand.
TCAGGGTTAAACTGAGATAGGCAAAATTCCCTAGAAAACCATGAAAGCGATAGTTCTAAGAGGCCCAACAGTGACTGGAAGGAGAAAAATAAGCCCTTCTATCATCAAAAACCTTTATATACCTCTCACTTCAAGGTTAAATAGACCTTCAGATACTTCACAGTTAGTTCTTCTTCCTTTGGAAACTTTCTTGCCATTGGTATCAAAGGTATTGCTTAACTTTTCTTGGTCACTAGGAGTCAAGTTTTTGAGTGAAGAGGTTTATAAACAATAAGGGAAGGGTAAAAGTAACTCTTGATGTCATACTTCAAGTTGTTTTAAGGAAAATATTAAGACTTTATTAGCAAGGAAGTATAAAAACTTCTTGTGAACATCTTTTTTGTATGTAGTTAGAGACTTAGCGTAAGAGTTTTTTTTGAAGATCTTATTAATTATTTATATATCATATTGTATTATCTATATATGCACTGGTAATGATGCCCATATAGTCAATAGCCCAATCAGTTCTGATGTCTAAGCAGCTTTGTAATATAATAATATAGCCTTTACATTTTTCAGATATAGTGGTGAGAAGAGGATCATAAAAGATTCTCCACAGAAGTGGAAATATGGTATCATCTTGATTAATGTCATCTTCTACTTTATAGGGATCTGTAAGGTCAAAAGGTGTGAGTACTATATTTTGTTGATGTTGAAGTAAATTGGGAATTATATTTATTGTTGAATTATAAAATTTTATTATATGATTTCTCTAGTATCCAGGATAATCCCAGTATCTCAGATCAATATGTTACAATCCTTTTGATTACCTGAAAATAAAGATCTTTCAGAACACTTCTAAAACATTAATGGTTGATTTTGCTATTTGCAAACTTAGCATAAAGTACTCTAGAATTTTCTATAGTTCTATCTTATCATATATAACTATTATTTTTGAAGAATACTTGAGTTCTATTTAAGATAATATAGTTTAATAGTTCAACAAAACTAATAGTATACTTATTATTATTATTTATCTCAGCTTATATTTTCAAATATTATATAACTTAATTATATATTTTAAGGAAGAAATTCTTCCTTTAGAGACTTCTCAGGATTTATCCAATAATAAAATTATCTTTAATCCAAAATTATTGTCCTGTTTCTCCTGCCTAAACCACCAGTGATAAATTTCTTCATTTATTATTGTCCAAATTAGAAACTTTTGCATTTACATTTGAAGTCTAATTTGATGTTTCTCTGTACTAGTTCTCTATTTCTATCAGATTCGTAAGAAGTGAATTGGATAGGTTGACAAATTAGTGGTGACTGTGAGATAGACTCCTCCTATGTTTTAAAGAAAAGAAGAAAAGTCTTACTTAGTATTGAAAGTATTCACTGAAGTAAAATTCCAGTAATTCAAAATCCAAAGTCTAGTAAGTATCAAGAAAAAGAAACTTTGTATAAGCGAATTTAGTGATCACTTTGACAATAACCAGCTACACAACCAAGTACATCAGTTATTTCTTGGAAAAACCCTAAGAAAGGGATCTTGTCCAAATAAATCTTATGAACATGTTACCCTTTACAACATCCTAATATTTATTTCCTATAATTTGGAATTGGTATCAAACTCAATTCTTTGCTATTTCATATATCTCTAAATCTCAATATTATTTTATCCAATTAATTAATAGTACTATTCACAATCAAGATTATATAGTTTACCAATTTATTTTTAGTATTAGATACTCCAATATTTTAATCTTTGACAGTATTTTTTCAAAAGTTATTTGAGCAATCAATTCTTTTGAATATTTTATTGATACCACATCTCCAACTTCTTTAGTCGATTTTATATTTTCTTCTGTTCAATTCAATTTTAACTTACTCTTTCATTCTTTTGACCTACAGAATAACTTTTTATATAATAGTAAAAATTTATATTTATTCTCTTTATTTAAAAACTCAAGTCTATAAGAAACATATCTTAATTTCGAAGATTTAAATTTAGAAACCCTTTTTTAAGAATTTCTTTTTATTAATAATAATATGGTAAAAACAAATATGAAATTTACAATCTAGTCAATGAAAATATCCATGATATAGTTATAAAGTTAAAAGCCTTTTCTGGGATGGTACTCAAGATCCAGTCGACTGAAGCAAAAAGTTTATTAAGGCAGTCCAAGTCAATAATTAGAAAGGCAAAAAACTTCATTGAATGATTAATACTCACCTTATTGATGAAGCTGAAGAATGATGGGATGCCTATTACAATGTCAACAATGCTAACAATAATACAATGGCAAAAGATGTTATTATTAAAGCTTTTTTAAACCATTTTTATTCTCAATAGATAAATAAATGGACTTAGAGACTTGGAAGGAAGAAAACAAGGCTTCACAAAACTGTAGACTCCTACTGTACAACTTTTAAGAATTTATTGGCCAAGGCTAATATAGATGGAGCCATGAATTATAAACAAAAACTTAGATTCTTTATTCATGGATTGAACTTTCATGTTGTTCCTATTGTATTAAAGATAAAGCCAGCAACTGTTGCTGATGCTCTTAAATATATGAAGCAATATGAATAAGATCAAGATATTTATGAAGATAAAAGATCTCCTGCATCAAGAAATTTTGATTTTGAAGTCTCTAAAGCACAAGAAGAAATTATGGATAGATTGATCAAGAAATTCGAGCAAATGTAACTCAATTTAGCTGAAAGATTGAAAAAGATAGAAGCTTACTTTTTCCAATAAAGAAGCAATCCACCAGTATAAAGAATGTAGTAATTTGTTCCTGCCAAAAGGCTAAACTTTACAGGAAGCTGTTTCAAATGTGGCAAATCTAACTATCTTGCAAGGAATTAACTTTTTAAAAGAACCTTACCATCCTATCAATCCCCTTTTAAAAGAAATCAATCAATTAATTACCTAACAATAGAACAATATCCTATACAAGAATGGGATAAAAAAGATAAAAAAAAAGAAGTTTATATTGATCAATGAGCAAGACCATTCCCTAATAAAAAAGAAGCTAGAGAAAAATAGAAGCAAACAAAATCTCAAAAAGAAATTCAATTATGAACCAGAAGAATTTCAGTATAGCTTGAAGAATTATAAGAAAAAATATACAAGAACCTGTGGTAGTACCTATTGTTACTCCCAAAAGACCTAGAATAAGGCACTAACTTTTTATCATAAATAATTTGAACCTATATGATATTTCAGATAATATCTTACAAATTTATTCAAATGCCACTCTTGAATAAATGCTATAGTATCCTAGCTAGTGAAGAAACTTGATTAAGATTTTAGAAGACTCAAAAATACTGAAGCTGCAAACTGTATTCAATTGGAAGAAGAAAAAAAGAGAACAATAGCTACCAAATGCTATGTATGAATTAAAGGAAATTCAATTGTTACTATTTTGGATTCAAGAGCTGTTGTAAGTATTATCATGAAAAATCTTATGGGCAAACTTAAATTTTTTTCAGATGCCTCCTCCAAAACAATTGTAATAACTGCTAATGGTATAAAAACAAGAGCCCTTGAACAAATTTCGAATTTACAAATCTTTATTCAAGCTTTAATAATCCCTATTAAACTACAAGTTATTGAATCCTGGAAAGAAACTCTTTTCCTTAATATTGACTGGTTTGAAAAGATAAAGGTCAAGTGGGACTTTGATACTCAAACTTTACAAATTTATCATAATAGAAGATGTATTAATATTGGAACAACACACCTAGCAGATACTGTATTTTTTTTCAATCTATTATAGAAGAATCTCCCAATAATAATGATGAGCTTTTAAATAAAATTGAATATTAAAAAGAAGAAAATCTTGAAGAATTAGAAGCATATACTTCTGATATTTGTATGGAAGATATTCTATCCAAAAATCCAGCTGCATATCTTTTACAAACTTCTCATGAAGAGCCTAATATATTTAATATAGATGTTTTACCTAAGGAACAAAAAGCAATTGTACAAGATCTTTTGTATGAAAATAAAGATGTTTTTGCTAAAAGTATCTCCAAGAAAGGACAAACCAGTGATCTGAGAAGAACCAATGTGATAACCCATACCATAAATACTAGTAATACAAAACCTATTAGATAAAGAGCATATAAAGCCTCCCTGATTAGTTAAAATTTATCAAGAAAAAAATTATGAACAAGTTATAAAAAGAAATTATCAGCTCAACTACTAGCTCCTAATTATTTCCTGTAGTAGTGGTATCAAAGAAAAATAATAAGAAATGATTTTGTATTGACTATTGAAAGTTAAATGAAGTCATAGAAAAAAATATCTATCTTATATCAGTAGTAGATGATCTTCTAGAAACTTTTAATGGTACTAAATGATTTTCTTGTCTTGATCTCACAAGTGATTATTGGCAAGTAGCTATGAATAATGCAGACAAAAAAAAAACTGCTTTTATTATAAAATTTAGACTCTATAAGTTTAATGTTATACTATTTTGATTATATAATACTCCTATAACCTTTAGAGACTAATGGATGAAGTCCTTGCCCCATTCAGAGAAAAATTTGGCAAAGTTTATTTGGATAATATTACTATCTTTTTCAAAAAATTTCAAGACTATTGTATGTATGTCAATATCATTCTAGATACTCTTAGGCAAGTCAATCTAATGTTAAACTCAGAAAAATATCACTTTTTTCACTATATGTCAAACTTCTTAAACATAAAATTAATTGAGAAGGAATTTAATCTAATAATGAAAAGATCAACAAGGTCTATGATTATTCATGATCTTCTACTGTAAGACAAGTCAAAGAATTCTTAGGACTTGCCTCCTATTACAGAAAATTTATCAAGAACTTTTCTATGATTACTAAACCTTTAAATCAATTATTGGAAAAAGATATATTGTTTGAATGAATGGATATCCAAGAAAAAGCTTTTGAATTTTTGAAGAAATGTTTAATCACTACTCTGATTTTAGATATCCTGATTTTGTTAAATCATTTTATATCCACATTAATGCTTCAGAAACTGGCATCTGTACTATACTTGCCCAGAAAGATGATTAAAGTAAAGAATATACTGTGACATATACTAGTTGCAATTTAACCAGGGCAAAATAAAATTATACAGCAACTGAACTTGAATACTTAGCTGTTATATGGGCAGTAGAACACTTTCATCAATACTTAGAAACAAATAATTTCTACATGATCACCAACTATTCTGCTTTACAATAGTTAAAGATATCGAAATTAAAAGAAAAAAGAGTAAGATGAATTCTTCACCTGGAACTCTACAATTACTCTTTTATCCATAGAGCTAGAAAAAAGCAGAATAATACAGATACTATATTTCAAATATATGAGGATAAAACTCCTATTCTTATACTAGATCAAGATGCTTATCAATTATATATAGAGCTTATCTTTGAAGAGGATGAATCTTTAAGACAAAAATATTTTACAAGAGATCAAGAATGCCAGACTGAAGACCATTGATTTATTGCTGAACAATGGTGTAATATTTGTGATAAAAGGGTATTAGATCATTATATACATGCTTACTACAAACAATATCAAAAAAGTTTCTGACAGAAACATATGGTTATTTAAAGATGACTATATTTGCAAAAGAAACAAAAAGAGGTGACAAAAATCCCTTTTCAATGCACAGAAAACTTAAAATAGAATGAAATCATTTCTGATAAAGTTAATCATGTAATCAAGACCTTTTTTATGATTAATTAATACATATTAATGGCTTTTTGAGAATAAGCAAATCTCTAAAGAATATTTACAAGAATTTATTAATTTTTCTCCATAATATTTATACAATTCTGTATAGTGAACAAGTATCAATCCAGAACTTCAATATTAATTATTTATAGTTTTACTACACAAATCTAATATTAAAGAAAATACAATCCAAATAGTTAATATCCTAGCAAATAAACAAGATAAATACTTAACACTATTATCACCTCAAAAACTATTTACAAAACAATAAACTACTATTAAATCTTGACAAAACACAACAACAATTACAAGCCAAAAGCAAATTTTTCGAAATTAAAAATAATATGCTTTACAAGAAGAACAAAAAAAACATGAAATCAACTCTTCAAAGTTTTACAAAAACATAAAATAGAACCAGTACTATATCTATTATATAACCATCCTATTGATACACATCTAGGTGTTGATGAGATGTTTGAAAAAGTTTAAAGTCAATATTTTTGACCACAAATGTTCAAAGATATAAAAAACTATATCAGATCATGTAATAGATATCAAAGATAAGAAAAATATAGAATATCTGATTCTTTACACTCCATTTCTATTGAAGAATCATTTTCAAAAATCAAAATAGACATTGTTAGTCCTTTACTATATACAAAAAAGGCAAAAGATACATTGTGATAGCAACAGACTATTTTACTAAATGGCCTGAAGCTGAAGAAATTTCAGAAGCAATAGAAAAACAAGTGGCTGAATTTATATATCAAACCCTTATTTGCAAATATAGATATACAAAATAGATACTTTCAGATTGAGAAACTCATTTTAGAAATGAAATAGTTGATAATTTAATAAAAAAATCTGAAATACAATATTTATTGTCTATTCCATACTATCTTCAAATTAATAGACTAGTAAACAATTCAACAGAACTTTATATAAAGCTAATAAAGGGACAAGAAGATTGATATAACTATATTGCACCAATATTATTTGTATATATAATAGTCAAACAATTCTTCATGAAATTAATTTTTTTTTACTTGGTATATAAATAAAAATCTCAAATTTCTTCTATAGAAATGGACAAAGTAATAAAAAGAGACATCTTATTACAATTGTTCACTCTAATAGAAGAACTACCCCAAGGAAGAGAAGCTATCAGGCAAAATATTCAAAGAAGCCAATGAAAACAGAAAGAGTATCATGATTAAAAAAAAAATCTAGTTCCAATATTCAAAATAAGTGACAATATTATATATGATACTGCATAAGACAAATATTTCATAGAGAAATTGAAACCAAAATAAAAAGGATCTTATTATATTTACAATATTTTTTCAAATAATACCTATTAGCTGAGAACTTTGGAGGAAAAAGTACTGGTTACTTCTATCAATATCTATTTTTTAAAAAAGTATTATGACTGAGAAGGATGGGAATCACAAATTGTTTTACAAGATTATTAGTTACTAAAATTATTATTTAGTCTATGAAAGCTATTTGAGTTACTCAAACAGAAAACCTAAAAAAATTGAAGATATTTAAGAAAAGAATAGAGAAAAGATGTGAAATAGTGGTGACCCAGAGAAAAACTGTACCACTATTCCAGTCAGCCCAGAGAGCATTACAATTGTTACTATATAGTTCTAGTAATCAAACACTTATGAAGAAATAGACTTAGTAAAGTATATGAGAGAAGGATCTGTCCAATAGAAAAGGAGCTTCCATGTTTTACAACTGAAAAAGTTGCTCCAGTGAATAAATCTGCCAGTGAAGATTATTGTTTTCCCTCTCTAGTTCCATATGTGTGAGGGGATAACAATAATCAGTTATATCCTGAAGGTCTGCTAAAAATAGGGATTATAATTTTTTTCTAAATCTGAATAATCCATGGATTTGATCCAAACAGATTGGATCAGATTTTAAATTTTTTGATCTATTTATATATAAATCGAATATGGATTTCAAATTTTGAAATCGGGTCCAAACAGATTCTAAATTTTGTATCTGATCAGATTTCAAGTTTTAAAATCTAGCCAGGTTAAAATAAAATTAGGCAGTTTAACTATATTTAAATGTAGCTATTTAAGGTAATTAAAAAAAATCTGGGTTTTTTTTTATATTTTTTTAATACCTATACATGTTTATTTAAAATTTTGTAATATTTTTTATAATATTTTTCTCCTTGTAACATTACTGATATTATTTACATCAAAAATAAAATGGAATACAATAGTTCTTTCAATAATTCCAATGAAATAAATAATAAATGTTTCAGTTTAAATAGCTATGAATTGAGTGATACTAGTAATATTGCTACAAGTAGTTTTTTAGAGATATTATCGAGTAATAAAATAAATTATAGAAGTAAAGTATGGAATTATTTTACAAAAAATTCCAATTTCAATAAAAATAAAAAAGTTTCCTGCAATTATTGCAGTATCAAATATATCTGTAGTGAAGGCAACACCTCTAATATTTTCAAACACTTAGAAAAAACCACCTGATAAAAATAAATCCATATTCCGATAAACCTTTAATTGAAAATTTTTTTAATACTATAGGGTTAGTATAAATATATTTATTAAATTTAAAACCATATTAAAATTTATTTTTTATATAGTGGATACATAAACCTGAAAAAGTAAAACAAAATCTTATTCGATGGATTGTTATAAACCAACACCCTTTTACAATCGTAGAGGAGCCAGTATTCTATATATTTATTCAATCAATCTCACAAAAAACTAAAATACCAGCTGCTGCAACTGTTAAAACATATAAAATTGATTTGTACTTGGTTGATCCAGAAAAATTAAAAAAATTTTGCAAGAAGTGGAGAGTCGTATTTCATTCACCCTTGATATTTGGATATCAACTTTGATAAAGACATTTCTAATGTAACTGCACATTTTATCAGTAGTGATTGGAAAATGTATAATATAACATTAGATTTTGTACAAATCTGGAACATGCATACAGGTAAAAATATCAAAGAAAGTTTTATATCGTGCTTAGAAAAATATATGATACAAAAGAA